>JAODAL010069432.1:0-16352 GCA_025379985.1 Phyllomedusa bahiana | reverse complement strand
GGGGCATTTTTTTGGGGGGTTGAAAAGGGGTGGGGGGCCGTTTTTTGGGGGGGCTGAGCAAGGGGGCGTTTTTTGGGGGGCTGAGCAGGGGTGAGGGGGGCCGTTTTTTCGGGGGCTGAGCAGGGGTGAGTGGGGCCGGTTTTTGGGGGGATGAGAAGGGGTGAGGGGGCCGTTTTTTGGGGGTGCTGAGCAGTGGGGAGGTGTTTTGGAGGGGGGCAGGGAGGAGGAAGAGACATTTACCTTACACTTGCTGTGTCCTCTTCCTCCTCCTGCTGTTGCTGGCGAAAGCCCCGCAGTCACACTGATCAGGCAGTGACATCAGGGGAGAGCATCTCTATGACGCTTCCCCTGCGTCCCTGCTCTCTGCACCGGTTGCATGTGAGGGAGAGAGAATCCCTGCTAGGCGACCATTGATCGCGGACACTGTTTGCGTGTCCCGCGGGTGCGCAAACAGTGAACTGCATAGCGAAGTCCCGGGGATTCAGGGCACAGGCCCTGGATCCCCGGGAGACACCCAAAAAATCTGGATACCTCCCAACTGTCTCGGGACGGCGGGAGAAGGGTCCCAAAGCGGGAATGTCCCGCCCAATTCGGGACAGTTGGGAGGTATGCATAATTGGTCTGTGTAAAAGCCCCTTAAGAGCCCCTTAACATGTGAAAAACTTGACTACTTTCAAATACAGCACAACCTCTGTCAGGATATTTCTGGTATTACAGCTCAACCTCCTTCACCTCAGTGGAGATCCAATACCAGGCACATCCTATGACAGTGGTGGTGCTGTATTTGAAAGGAACTAGCCATGTTTTTTTTTTTTTTATGTAGAAGAAATCTGAGGCATAAACACCTGGGCTTACAAGAGAAAAGCATTAAACAGGACAGAGGTGCAACTCTATACACAGATATAGATAGACCCGCCAGGAGTCATAACTTTACTCCTCACCTATTAAGATACCCAGTAAAATACTGTACATCAGCTTATCAAATGTGTCCAGCCCTTCAGTCTCATTTCCTACCAGTGTAAGACACTAGTACTGAAGAAAATTAATAAAACAAAACAGAGAAGCACTGCATGCCCAACTTAATTATCATTTTTCCAGCTTAGACATATAAAACTATCTGAATATCATAGACATTCATAGAATGTCATAGAATGACGTCAAATCCTTATTTCGGGGGAACTGGATGACCGTTTTCTTTTTCCTAAGTGGTTCAGTTTAGTCCAGCACTGGTTAATAATGCAGTTGACTTACCAATGTCTTAATGTTTTGCTTCTGTACTCTTATTTACCATCTGTTCATAGTATTACATTGTGATTTCTGAGGAAAGTATATCTATGGCAATGTTTATATGTTCTTTTGCTTATACATTGTACTGCACGATACGGTTGTACTAGAATGTTTGTTTTCTAATTATTTTCTTTGTACATGTGAAAAATGTAATAAAAAGTTTCATGTTAAAAAAAAAATAAAAAATTATCTGAATACAGCTTATATATTTGAACCCAACCTGAGCCATTAAACATAATAATGCGACACCGGGATCTAACATTGGGATGGAGATTAACATTTCACTTTCTGTACAAAATAATCATGTCCTCAGCGGGCCTTTTATATAGATAAAATATACATTTCAATAAAGTTTTTAAGTAAAGCTCTTTTTCCATTTTCTTATGTTACGCTGAATATTGTGCCTGAATTCATTATTAATATGATAATGCTAAAAAATATTATGATCTGTATTGTTTCAATTATAGTTGTGTCCAGCAGTATTTAGATAGCAACACAATTTTTATATTTTTATAATTTAGTCTCTGCTATATACCATCACACATTATATCAAAATAAAGCCATCGGCATGTGAATTGCATTAAAGCGATTTTTCTCACCATGCAGTTTTCACAGTCCAAGGCAGCTTCAGCCTCACACAGCTTGGTCAGCTGCAGGTGGTTCTATAGCATGGATAGCATACCTGTATTTAGCTCCTCTTTAACTAGCTGAGCCATTACAGTGTCATCAGTGAAGGAGATTTAATCTGTGTAAAAACAAAGCTACAAGTGCTCAGAAGAGTGAAAACAATTTTTTTACCAAAGAAAATGAATCAAATCTTGTTTAGAGAAAGGACTTTACTTTTTTAACCCCTTAACGCCCTTGGGCGTATGAGTATGCCCCCGGGGCCGCTAAGGGGCTTTGCAGGGGGAAATCGCTCCGCGACCCCCCCGCACAGCCGCTGGGTGTTAGCGGCTATTCACCGCTAACCCCCGGCAGTAACAGTGCCGGCGGGTGGCTCCCCCCGCTGGGCGTGTTTAAACCCATCAACACTGTGGGCAAAGATGGCCGCGGCGTCTGAATGAACGCCGATCGGTGCCACCACCGATCGTTACGATCATCGGCACCAGCTGCGCCGATCTGACGACCGGGCATGGTGGTGGGGAGCCTTGTAAAGGTCCCATCATTTTACCCGGGCCCCGGGTTTGCCCCACTTCCGCCCAGCAGACAGTAAGTGGGGCAAACCGGCATCTTTGTACACCCTAATGCATTGCCTATGCAATGCATTAGGTTGTATTAACAATCTCACCCCCTAGTGGTCAAGCACCATAGGGGGACTAAATGTTACAGTAAAAAAATAAAAAAAAATAAAGTTTTAAAGTACAAAAAAAAAGTATTAAAAGTTCAAATCACCCCCCCTTTCCCCATTTTACAAATAAAATCGTTAAAATAATTAAAAAGTTACACATATTTGGTATCGCCGCGTCTGAAAAATTCCGATCTATAAAAAAATAACATCATTTATCCTGTACGCTGAACACCGTAGAAGAAAAAAATTCCAAACGCCAAAATTGCGTTTTTTTTTGGTCATTTTACGTCACTCAAAAAATGGAATAAAAATGATCAAAAAAAGTTGCATGCATTCCAAACTACTAGCAATAAAAAGTACACTTCAGCCCACAAAAAATGCCCCCTCATTGACGTCCGTAGCTGTTAGTACAAAAAATTTATTGGTCGCACAAAATGGCGCTTGGCGCAAATTTCAAAAAATAGAAAATGTTTGGAATTTTTTTATGGTATCAAAACATATCGAAAACCATACATGTTTGGTATTGCAATAAAAAGTTTCATGTTAAAAAAAAATAAAAAATTATCTGAATACAGCTTATATATTTGAACCCAACCTGAGCCATTAAACATAATAATGCGACACCGGGATCTAACATTGGGATGGAGATTAACATTTCACTTTCTGTACAAAATAATCATGTCCTCAGCGGGCCTTTTATATAGATAAAAATATACATTTCAATAAAGTTTTTAAGTAAAGCTCTTTTTCCATTTTCTTTATGTTACGCTGAATATTGTGCCTGAATTCATTATTATATGATAATGCTAAAAAATATTATGTCTGTATTGTTTTCAATTATAGTTGTGTCCAGCAGTAGTTAGATAGCAACACAATTTTTATATTTTTATAATTTAGTCTCTGCTATATACCATCACACATTATATCAAAATAAAGCCATCGGCATGTGATTGCATTAAAGCGATTTTCTCACCATGCAGTATCACAGTCCAAGGCAGCTTCAGCCTCACACAGCTTGGTCAGGCTGCAGGTGGTTCTAGAGCATGGATTAGCATACCTGTATTTAGCTCCTCTTTAACTAGCTGAGCCATTACAGTGTCATCAGTGAAGGAGATTTAATCTGTGTAAAAACAAAGCTACAAGTGCTCAGAAGAGTGAAAACAATTTCTTACCAAAGAAAATGAATCAAATCTTGCTAGAGATAAGGACATTTACTCTTTTAACCCCTTAACGACCTTGGGGTATGAGTAGTGTATTCCCAGGGCCGCTAAGGGGCTTGCAGGGGGATCGCTCCGCGACCCCCCCGCACAGCCGCTGGGGTTAGCGGCTAATCACCGCTAACACCCTGCGGCAGTATGAGAACAGTGCCGGCGGGTGGCTCCGCCCGCTGGCGCTGTTTAACCCATCAGACACTGTGGGCAAAGATGGCCGCGGCGTCTGAATGAACGCCGATCGGTGCCACCACCGATCGTTACGATCATCGGCACCAGCTGCGCCGATCTGACGACCGGGCATGGTGGTGGGGAGCCTTGTGAAGGCTCCCATCACTTACCCTGGCCGGTTTGCCCCACTTCCGTCAGCAGACAGTAAGTGGGGAAACCGTCATTCTTTGTACACCCTTAATGCATTGCCTATGCAATGCATTAGGTTGTATTAACAATCTCACCCCCTAGTGGTCAAGCCCATAGGGGGATCTAAATGTTACAGTAAAAAAATAAAAAAAAATAAAGTTTTAAAGTACAAAAAAAAAAGTATTAAAAGTTCAAATCACCCCCCTTTCCCCATTTTACAAATAAAATCGTTAAAATAATTAAAAGTTACACATATTTGGTATCGCGCGTCTGAAAATTCCGATCTATAAAAAAATAACATCATTTATCCTGTACGTGAACACCGTAGAAGAAAAAAAAAAATTCCAAACGCCAAAATTGCGTTTTTTGGTCATTTTACGTCACTCAAAAAATGGAATAAAAATGATCAAAAAAGTTGCATGCATTCCAAACTACTAGCAATAAAAAGTACACTTCAGCCCACAAAAAATGCCCCCTCATTGACGTCCGTAGCTGTTAGTACAAAAAATTTATTGGTCGCACAAAATGGCGCTCTGGCGCAAATTTCAAAAATAGAAAATGTTTGGAATTTTTTTATGGTACCAAAACATAACGGAAACCCTACATGTTTGGTATTGCAATAAAAAGTTTCATGTTAAAAAAAAATAAAAAATTATCTGAATACAGCTTATATATTTGAACCCAACCTGAGCCATTAAACATAATAATGCGACACCGGGATCTAACATTGGGATGGAGATTAACATTTCACTTTCTGTACAAAATAATCATGTCCTCAGCGGGCCTTTTATATAGATAAAATATACATTTCAATAAAGTTTTTAAGTAAAGCTCTTTTTCCATTTTCTTATGTTACGCTGAATATTGTGCCTGAATTCATTATTAATATGATAATGCTAAAAAATATTATGATCTGTATTGTTTCAATTATAGTTGTGTCCAGCAGTATTTAGATAGCAACACAATTTTTATATTTTTATAATTTAGTCTCTGCTATATACCATCACACATTATATCAAAATAAAGCCATCGGCATGTGATTGCATTAAAGCGATTTTCTCACCATGCAGTTTCACAGTCCAAGGCAGCTTCAGCCTCACACAGCTTGGTCAGGCTGCAGGTGGTTCTATAGCATGGATTAGCATACCTGTATTTAGCTCCTCTTTAACTAGCTGAGCCATTACAGTGTCATCAGTGAAGGAGATTTAATCTGTGTAAAAACAAAGCTACAAGTGCTCAGAAGAGTGAAAACAATTTCTTACCAAAGAAAATGAATCAAATCTTGCTAGAGATAAGGACTTTACTCTTTTAACCCCTTAACGACCTTGGGCGTATGAGTATGTCCCAGGGCCGCTAAGGGGCTTTGCAGGGGGATCGCTCCGCGACCCCCCCGCACAGCCGCTGGGTGTTAGCGGCTAATCACCGCTAACACCCGGCAGTAACAGTGCCGGCGGGTGGCTCCGCCCGCTGGCGCTGTTTAACCCATCAGACACTGTGGCAAAGATGGCCGCGGCGTCTGAATGAACGCCGATCGGTGCCACCACCGATCGTTACGATCATCGGCACCAAGCTGCCCCGATCTGACGACCGGGCAGGGTGGTGGGGACCCTTGTAAAGGGGCTCCCATCACTTACCTGGCCGGTTTGCCCACTTCCGTCAGCAGACAGTAAGTGGGGAAACCGTATCTTTGTACACCCTAATGCATTGCCTATGCAATGCATTAGGTTGTATTAACAATCTAAACCCCCTAGTGGTCAAGCCCATAGGGGGACTAAATGTTACAGTAAAAAAATTAAAAAAAATTAAAGTTTTAAAGTACAAAAAAAAAAAGTATTAAAAGTTCAAATCACCCCCCCTTTCCCCATTTTACAAATAAAATCGTTAAAATAATTAAAAAGTTACACATATTTGGTATCGCCGCGTCTGAAAAATTCCGATCTATAAAAAAATAACATCATTTATCCTGTACGCTGAACACCGTAGAAGAAAAAAAATTCCAAACGCCAAAATTGCGTTTTTTGGTCATTTTACGTCACTCAAAAAATGGAATAAAAATGATCAAAAAAGTTGCATGCATTCCAAACTACTAGCAATAAACAGTACACTTCAGCCCACAAAAAATGCCCCCTCATTGACGTCCGTAGCTGTTAGTACAAAAAATTTATTGGTCGCACAAAATGGCGCTCTGGCGCAAATTTCAAAAATAGAAAATGTTTGGAATTTTTTTATGGTACCAAAACATAACGGAAACCCTACATGTTTGGTATTGCCGGATGCGTAATTACCTGTAGAATACAGATAACAAATTATATTTACCGAAGATTGAACGCAGTAAAAGAAAAACCCCCGCAAACATAAAAAAAAATTCACAATTTGTCCATTTGGGAAAATTTTTTTTGCGGTTTCCCAGTATATTCTATAGTATAGTGAATAACACTATTAGAAAGTACATCTTTTCCCGCAAAATAAAAGCCCTCATGTGTCTATGTAGGTGGAAAAATAAAAAAGTTATGGCTTGCAGAAGGCGAGGAGGGAAAAACGAACGTGTCACCAAAAAAAACCGCCTGGTCCTTAAGGGGTTAACATTGCAGCAATAGCAACAAGGTGGCAATAAAAAAGACACCACTTATTATCTGAAAAAAAAAGCCAAAATTATAAAATAGAGCCAAAATTTAAGAGTGGCCAAGTGAGCCATTTGATCCAAAAAGAAGCAAATCACTTGCATGCTCAACAACACCAAAAAGCCTGCAACATGACAGAATGCAACCAAAGTGAAGGAGTGAAGAATTATTTCCTTGGTAAAAGAAAATTCCTTCACAACATCTAGACAAAAAACTTTCAAAGGGATAGGAATACTGTTAAAGTTTACAATCATGAGACATCTTCATAAAAGTAAATACAGATCTGCTTCAGGACAGAAAGGCCAGATAAAACTTCGTTTGATGGTGTGTCAAAAAACAAAAACAAGTTTTTTAGGACATGGGGTACCAAGATTACTTTGTATTAATATGATAGAAAGAGAATAGCATAGAGAAGGAAAGGAAGTAGTCATTATTCGAAGCATACCCCATCATCAGTCAAACATGGTGAAAGCAATATTATGGCATTAGCATGTATGGCTGGCAATTGACCTGGCATAAGGTGACTGACTGTAGATAAATATAGCAAAATAAAATCTAGAGTATATAGAGATATGCATTCTGCACAGATTCACTGAAATGCTACAAAAAATAGGACAGTTATTCATGGTATAAATTGAGTAATTATACTACTAACCTATACTATACCACAAATTGATTATTATAACCCAAAATATACTGTACCAGAAAGTTCCTTAAAAAATTTGTCATCCTCTAAATCATCTGACCTCAACCTGATTGAATAAGCTTTTACAGACAACAGAGCAGTATTTCTACTAGTACTACACCCTGAACATACATTCTCAGCTTTTTTCACACTGTTACTTCCTAAATGCTATTTCTCCTCAGTGAGAGTGGGTTTAACTTCAGCAGTAGACTACAATTTCCAACCTTTAACACTGACGTGTTTTTCAAGCTTTTATCCCCTATGTTTCCCTGGCTTTTCTTGTTAATTTGTATATTTTACCCTTCACTGCTGAGACCTTCCCATACACTGTTGAATCATAGTCAAATACTCCTCTCCCCTATTATTCTTGATGTTGGAAATGAGCGTGCTCAATCAGCAAGCTGAAATTGTATCAACACAAAAATAAAGTTCACATGTTCTGTGTACCACAAGGTGAAGCATAACTCAGAAATTGCAGAATTACTGTTTTTTTTTCTCAACATTAAATGTACCCTAATACAATGCCAATAAAAATTCCACTAGTACTGCAAAAAACAAGCCTTCAAATATCTATGTATATAGAAAACTTTTAAAGTTTTGGCTTAAAATATGTAGATTACCAAAAAAAGAACTATAGCTCTGATTTAGAAAGTCAAAAAAGGTTTTGGAATCTCAACAATGATCAAAATTTTAGTGTTAAGTTTGCTCAAGAATTACCCTCAAGAAATGCAATTCCAGATATGGAATTGTAGAGCATGTGTCTCCAGTGGCACAATACTGGCACAGTGTTGTACACTGAAATTTCACTCTGCAACATCGATTATGCACTACTTACGGGAAAATTGTTACTACACCTCTATGTGTTATAGAGATTCTAGTATACTAGTACTTCAGGGGCTAAGCCAATTCAAATGGACACTTGAAAATTATTCCAGCTAATTTCTACACTCCAAAAGCCAAGGACGCTCCTTCACAGCAGTTAACAAACACAACCAGTGTATTGCTGTACATATTAGAAAGTTCACAACAAATTTCATGGCATTTTTTCTCCTATGAAAATGCATGTTATTGGAAAATCTGGTATTTTGCCTTTCCACTAACAAATTTTAATAAATTCGATGAAACACCTGTGGGGTGAGAAAGCTAACTACATCCCTATGTGAAGTATTTTAGTGGTGTTCTTTTCAAAACGGGATCATTTGGTTTTTTTTTCATATATTTTGACACCTCAAAGCCTTTACAGTTCTGAAAAGTTGCCTGAAAAAGATGCCTAAAAAAGTGGTGCTTCTTAATTTACATTTTGAATTGCTTTTATTTTTGGAAACCTCTGCTATGTTACAGAGGAAAACAATAAAAATTGAAGATCTGCAGAAAATGTTTTGAAATTTTATCTCCACTTTGCTAAATTTTTCTGAAATTCAAAACTTTCAAAATGCCATTTTAAATATTCAGAGGAGTGAAGTTTTTAAAATTGGTTTATTAATTTAGAGATAAAAAATGTGTAGGAACCTCAGACTGCTTTAGGTTTTAAGTGGTCGCCAAAAAGGATTTTGAATATTTTTCTTAAAAAATTGGTATTAAACTTTTAGCCTTAATATGATAAGAAAAAAATACTTATTTTAAAAACCCACACATGGCTAATCTTAGATAATGATACCCATATATTAGCAAAAAAAAAATTTAGAGGAAGCATAGATCTTATAAACTGTATAATTTTTCCTAATGTCATGTACATTTTCAGGTTTTTAGTTATAAATAAAAACAAACATATCAACCAAAATTTGCCACTAACATAAAGTTCAATGCATCATGAATAAACATTTTCAGAATTAAATATACATATACAATCATTTTAGAATCCCAAAAAAAATTCTAAAATGATAATATATTGTGATGTATGTTCGATTCAAAACATGGGGATGCATCCATCATTAAATGGGTGTTTTGGGACTTGCAAAAGCTTGTTAGTTCTCTGGGGTATAAATAAAAATAGAAAAAAAGAACAATACTCACCTCCGTGATGCTCCAGTTCCATCCCGGTGGCTGGCCCGTTCATCTCCGCAGCACAGTAAACATTCATTGTTCACATACTTTGTACAGCCAATCACAGGCCACAATCTCACATACCGAAGACTGCTTTAACCTGTGATTGGCTGCACATAGTATATGAATGATGAACATTCACTGCAGTGGGGATGAACAGGCCGGCCTGATGAACATTCACTGCAGTGGGGATGAACGGGAGCCTCATTGAGGAGAGTATGCTTCTTTTTTTCCATTTTTAATCATACCCCAGTGGACCAATGAGCATTTGTAAGTCCTGGAACATTCTTTTAAAGTCACTTTCCCACCATGTTATTTTACAGAGCCTGCTTCAGATTCACACTTCCTGGATAGGTTGTGGGTGGTTCAGCAGCAGTGATTGGCATATCATCCTTGCTATTCCTGGCTGAGACTGTTACTGTGAGATAAATGCCTTGGATTTGCAAACTGAAGTGCATAAAGCCACAGAGCTCTAAACAGTTAAAGTTTTTTTCAATAATTTAGATAAACAAGCTTCTGATTATTGATAAGACACCACAGGAAGTGAGATCACCATGGTCAGAGAGGACAGCTGAAGCAATGAGAGCAGAGAGAATTGGTCGGTAACCTAGAAAAAGAATAAAAATAAAATAAAAATTCCTCTATCTCTTAAACAAAGCAAATTAGAACAGTATTTGGTAATAGTCTTTATTTACCTTTCCCTATATGTTTAAAGCCATATGTTTCTATATGTTTCTAGGGAAAAAATAGTCCCTTTTATTATTAGATTTCAAAAAATCCCTTGATTTTTAAAAGAACAAGAAAGAACAGCAGTATAAATATATTACCAGAAAGAGGAGATGATTAGCAGAGGAAACAAAAATGTCAGTATACTGAGTATCACATGTCTCAAATAATCACTTATGTTCTATCATTTATTTTTATGATAGAACTATCTATAACCTTTCTTGATAAAAGCAAGAGCTAATTTATCATATACAACAAAAATCCCATTTTGTGGTTAACTATCTAAACACTCATTTACTCACTCCATTAAAATAACATTTTACTGTCATTTAATTATGATTCAATACCTAAAATTAAGTATCTTTCTTATTGAGAATTTAATTGAGGTTTAGAAAGTTTACTCTGCAACTTAATTAAGCAACTATGGTAGGTTAAAATGAATAGCGTTTCTAACAAACTCCCTAATCTCTTCAACACTTTTTGTCTCAAAGACCTAGATGTATGATATTATAGTGAATAACACTTATAAAAGCTTCTTTTGAAATTTTACATAACACTTAAAATAAAATGCGTTAATTGTTAAATTACCTCAAATTTATCAAGCACTTTCAGAAACAAAAAAAATTGTTGAGACAAATGGCAAAATGCTAAGATCTTATTTAACACGTATATTACCTAATCAGATATAAGCACAGTAATCTGGCCTCTTCCTTTATCCATAGATTCAAAGGATGTTTTTTCATAACAACTCTTGTGTAATGACAATTATGTGAAGCTTTGTAATATATAATAAAATTAGGGGATTTACCCCAAAGCAGGAACAGCTCCAGATTTACTTAGGCCCTTGGGTGGTAGAGTAAGCCCCCTAACGCCTCAACCTTTTTTTTTTTTTTTTCTACCCAGTATACTTCACCAATAATATAACTAGTGATGTTTAATCATGGTTTTTATGCATTTTTGTATGTTTTTTTTTTTTTTAATGATGTAAGAGATATGGTATGTGAACATATCCTACAAAGGAGGAATGCAGCTAAATGCCACCAGTTCATAACTGCGGCCACAGAACTTGTTTAGATAGCTAAAACATATTCTTGTTTTCACCATCCAAGATTCATAGCCATAAGAACTATGACTTTTTTTTTACGTTATTGTCATAGGTGCTCCTGGGACCTTTACACTGGGTCACAGATGCACCCATGTCCCACTGGTGAGCGGCCCCATGACCCACATGTCGGGCCACGGGCACACTCAATCCCACTCACCTGTTCGCGCTCCAGCTGACGTCTTTGCCTTCCACCGTGTGCACCGTGTTACAGTTAAAGGGCCAGTGCAGTCCCTATTTAACCCTGACCCTTCCTAACTACTTTGCCGGATCTTTAGTGCATTGTGCCTACTGCGAAAGCATTCCATAAGTCTTGCTAGTGTTTCTGTGTACTGTAATTTTTGCCTCCGTTCTTTGACCATGAGTCTTTTCCGCCTCTTATGACCTTCCTACCTGTCCCCGACTAAGAGTTTGCCTGACGATTTTGTACCATGGTACTCCTTGGCTGGCACTGCAAGCAAGTTGTGTTAGGGGTAGCGACCTGTTTTGATTCCCGCCACAGCAAGTCCAACCCAGTTTGTAGCGGACTCTGTTGTATACCCTGACCTACTTAGATTCCGCTCCCTGATGTGGCTTATACCACCATTTGCGGTGGTCCAGAGGATCCACTACTACCAATCATTACAGTAAGATCTGGCCATGGATCCTACCAAGGTGCCTCTACCAAGCGTCACTGACCTCACCACTCTCGTGGCTCAGCAATTGCAGTAGATTGCGCAACAAGTGCAGAAACTCAGCCACCTCTCTGCCATGATGCAGCAGTACTTCACCACTCAGCAGCAACAGCTGTCTTCCATGGCTCCCTCTGCATCATCGGCTCCCACATTCTATTTGACTCTGTCCATTGACTATGAACCTTTTCCGCCTGTCCTGACCTTCCTGCCAGTCCCAACTATGAGTTTGCCTGACGATTTTATACCACGCTACACCTCGACTGCCACCGCAAGCAAGTTGCGTCAGGCGTAGCGGCATGGTAGGATTCCCGCCGCAGCAAGTTCAACCCGTTTTACGACGGGTTCTGGTGAATATCGGGACCTACTTAGATTCCGATTCCTGGCATGGCTTATACTACCACTTGCGGTGGTCCAGAGGATCCACTACTAACGATCATTACAATTATATCATATGAGGTCCTCTGTTTGTACAGGATTTGCTTTTGAGCTTTTTAGACACAATTTTGGCATACATAAAAGAAACAATTTAACTTGTGTGAAAGAAAAAAAGCAATTCTGACATTTAAATTTATGTTGTCTGCTGATAATGGGTTCACTGTGTTGTATAGGTTGTTACAGGGATACTAAATATATCTATGTTATCTACGACAGTGATTTACAAAATGCATTTATGTAATTGGCTTTTTTAATTGTAATTGGCTGTTGCATTTTATTTTTTTATTAACTGTACCAAAAAGCCTGTGATTTGTTCTACCTAAACTTGCACATTGCTAAATTATGTGTGTCTCACCTATCCAATACTGCTGTTAATATAAAGTGCCTGGAGTTCATATGTGTAATTACAACTCAATGAAATAACATCACTTTACCAAATAAATACTTACATAACTGTATAAAACTGTGAAGTAAGTTACTGATGAAATAAAAATTAAATAATAAAATAGTGAAATAAAAAGGGGTTTAGTGAAAAAACTTTTAGTCTACTATTGAACATCCATACAAAAATACACATACACAATCCCTCTCAACAAAAATAATGATGCTGTATCTCTATTGTAACACAGATTTCTACCACCCCATTCAGGTTCCTTTTGTCCATTTTTATTTTTTCCTCTTTCTATTTTTCCTCTTTTTAAACATAATAAAGGTAATAGCAGTTGAAGCAGGAGTGAATTGCTTTAGTTTTCTTGGAAGAAATTACTGAAATTCATCACACGTTGAACAATTCATGAATCAGTAATGTACAAATCTTTACAAATTTCATAATCCTTATCTACTGTGAATCTTAAATCTATTAAAACAATTCTTCCATCCCTTCCTTCTTTCCTTCCAAAAGTGACTTTGTTATGGTAAGATTTTATATTCTCCCTGTAGTAGCCTTTGCAGATGAAGTATGGTATTGTATATAGGTCATTTGGATGTTACTGGCTTTCCACTGTCATCATCAAAAATGAATCTCCCTCTCCATATACCCAAATAGGGCAGGGGGTTAAGGATTACCTTTCTAAAACTACTGTTGTGGTTCATAACATGTAATCTAAAACTTTATCATTTATATATTGCTGCTCAGCACAAATAAAAAAAAAAAAGTTGTTTTGGTGAGATACTTTTAAGTAGCTCTTTGTGCTCTATAAATCCATTACTAACATTTGTATATTTACGGCATAGCATTGGTTAGGGTGTAGGGTGTGGGGTCACTCGATGAACCCATTCCATACATGGCAGGTAATGGAAGAGGTAACTGATTCCAGTCTTCCCGCTGCATGTTCCTAATATTATGGCTCTTCCTTTTTTTCACCCCGCTTCCCAAGAGCCATAACTTTTTTTTTACTTTTCCATAGACATATGAGGGTTTTTGAACTTTTTAAGGGTGCCATTGACAGTACCATATAATGTACAGGGAAACCAGAAAAAAGTGGGGTGGAATAAACCTATTTATGCCATGTCTGCAAGGGTTTTGTTTTTATGTCTTTCATTCCTCTGTATATGTGATGTGTCAGTACTATTCTGATGATACCAAATATTTTGGGTTTCCTTTATGATTAAGTACTTTAAAAAAAAAAAAAAAAAACATTTTCTATTTTTTACATTTGCGGCGCAATGCCATTTTCTGCAATTAATAATTTTCTTTGTTTTTCCACTTATAAACCTTAATTAAGGCTCATTTTTTACAGGCTGAAGTGTTATGTTTTTTAGAAAATTTGGGGATACACATGAGATTTGATCACTTTCACTATTAGAATTTCTTGGAAGGTGAAATGACCAAAAAACCCACAATTTTGGCATGTGGATTTTTTTTTTCTTCTATGTTGTATGGGATAAATGATGTTATATTTTTATATATTGGAATTTTTTGGACACAGATACCAATTATATGTAAAATATTTATTTGTGAAATGGCAAAAGGAGGGTGTTTGAAACTTTTAATATTTTTTAATATTTGTATACTTTTAAAACTTCTTTTCTTTTTTTCTTTACATATACCATTCCCCCTAGGGTACTTGACCACGTGAGCAATGTTACTTATTCATTCAGATGCTGCGGCCACAATCACCATGGTGTCTTAAGGGCTAAACAGGGATTGGCACCAGATTAAATTCCTACCGTTAGCATCAAATGACAACTTCCGTCTGTGCATTAGACACATCCATTGGTCACATGTTGCTAAGGGTTTTACCCCATGGATGTTGAAGTGAAGTAAAGTAAAGATCTAAGGAATTGAGAAATGTTGCTGCTTGCTTTTCCAGTTTACATTCAGCCCCCACAATGAGATTGCGGGTTGATGACCATTTGTCATGTCAGTCAGTGGCCTAATGAAGGTTCCCATGGCTGCTATGTTACTAATTCTATTACACCCTGCCTTATAAAAAAAAGTAAAAGTTAAACATAATAGTTATAGCTGCAAAAATAAAAAAAAAAATATTTATTTTTTTAAAGTGCCAAAGCACAATTCAAGCTGTAATTTTGTACCATCAGAATTGTATCAACCTGCAGAAAAAAAGATGCACAGAAACACTATAAAATCTCTCCCCACCCATCCCAGCCCCCTAAAAATGGTACAGCTGCAATTTTTTACTTGTTCCATCACACAAATAATTGTTTTGGTTCTCTGAGTACATTATATGATATTGTCAATTGCATCAATAAAAAGTGCATCTTATTTACAAAAAACAAGTCTCCATACACCTACATAGATGGAAAAATGTTGTAGGTTTTGTAAAGCAGGGAGGAAAAAAACAAATACAATACAAAGGGAACAGATCACAAAAGCACACCTTTCAATGTGGTCTCAGACAGACTGAGACCTATACCAGATATCCTTTTAAAAACAACTAATTTAAAACACCTAAGCCAAAAATATTTATTGGTACAAAGCCAATCCAAAAAAGCCCTAACATGAGGCAGGGGTCATGTATTTAAGCATCTGTTTGCAGCGGCATGCAGGTGTTGTTTTGTCAGCACACTGCTGGACCATGTGTTCCCAACCTTATAGTATTAAAGCATCAATATTAAGGTATTTCACTTTTTTTACCTCTGCTAACTATATTTGTGTTTTGCTGGTATTCCAACAATACAGTGAAGGAAATAATTATTTGATCCCTTGCTAATTATGCAAATTTGTCCACTGACAAAAACATGAACAGTAGTGTTGAGCGATTATTAGAGATAGGCGAATTGATTCTAACGAAGTGGAATTCGTTTAGAATTTCATGAAAACTTCGGTTCTGAAAGAAGTCGAAGTTTGGGGTACTTCGGGTGAAAGTAGTGTGCTTTTCATTGATAAAATGGCTGCGAGCACATGGCGTTACATGGGGCAAAGAACTCTGGGAGGAAGAAGGGCATAGCCTGCAAGACATGTGCAGAGATGAAGCCAATCAGAGACCGGCGGGATTCTGTGACGTCACCGCACTATATAAGTCCGGGCGCGACGTTGGGAGCTCAAACTCCTCTCACTGTACTGATCAGGGAAGGTGCTGCCGCGGCTGATTGTTACTGAAGAACTGATTTTTATACAGCGATTTTTGTGAGGTGTCTCAGCTTGTCTCAGAGACTGCTTCTCTTAGCGTTCTATTTCTGATTTTTTTTTAATCCAGTGTGCGTCCACTGCAGCTGCATATACATTTAAATCCTATCTGCTCACAGCACATTGAATGTCCAAGTGGGATCTAAGCCAGTTCCTGTTGTATTCATTTAAAGAAACAGCGTTTTTACAACACAAATACCATTTCATTTTTGGCTGCTCAATTCTTTGGCGCAATTTTACATCCAGGGGTTAATTAAGCGTTGTTTTTCAGCTGTTAGTGACTCCAAGAAACCGTCATTTTCACCGCCAAAATATATACATTTTTCCGTAC
>JAODAL010069431.1:0-16353 GCA_025379985.1 Phyllomedusa bahiana | reverse complement strand
TTTCCCCGGGCGGGGCTTAGCATCATGCTTGATTGGCCCAGCGGATCCATCCTGTTACAAATATTCTGCTTGTCTCTTTCGTTTAAAAGGGCTCATCTCCAGGCAATGGTTATAGTAGCATCATGAGTTACTGTAGTTGTTGTGGATCCTTAGCATTTCCCTCTGGGAGAAAAAGTCACAGATGGAATTACTGCAATTTTATAAATTTTTTTCCCCCCTTTTAAATTTTTAAAATTTAAACAGCAACTGGTGTCAAAAAAAAGTGGTGTGGACGTCAACTAAACTATCTTTCACTGGGTGCTACCCTTTGGGACCTGCTTCACAAGCAAGTAATACCCAGTAAAAAAAAAAAAAAAAAAAAAAAAAAAATTAATTTTAAAAAACAAAATCGAATGTATAAATTTATTGAAAAACGAGAAAATTTCTTTTAAAAGGGATAATTTTTAAAAACTGAATACCAAGATGGAAAGAAACAAAAAACAGAGTAAAAATCTGAACCCATTAACTTTAAGCAAGGCCGATGGGGGGGCCTTCTGTTCTTTATAATGATCTGGGAAAGGGAAAATTTGGATACTGAATTTCACTAGGTAGGAATCACCACCATGGGGGTAGGAAACTCTTCCTTCCATTCTCCAAAAAAACAAAAAATCAAATTAAATTTTGGCTAACGGGCCCCCAAAAGTGGGGCTCACAAATAAAAAAACCAAGTCGGGTTTGCTCTCAACTTTCATTCGTTCTAGGGGAAGTTTACAACCAAAAAACACCTTCACATGCACTTAGAACCCCCATAAAAATAAATTTTTCAAGTGAAACCCGGGTCTCCATTCTGACACTTCGGGGGTCCATTCCCGAGATAGATGCCGGTCCCATAGGTGGAGCCCACACTTATCAGACTTTGATGGCTTATAGAGATCAAGGGCGACATGAATGATTTTTGGCACCCAGGAGCCAATTTTATTGTGCGCATTATTAGCGTAGGTCACCTAATTATGAAACCCGTTCTACTGAGGGGCATGATTTACCCTTTCAGATACAAAAGGGCAATTCACTCATAAACCACTTTTTAACTTTTTCAGGTGTTCCACAGTAATGTGACCATTTTTTGCTTCCCACTCATAAATGTGTAGCATCATACGGTTGTGGTACGACGCGCCTCCTGAATGCTCCCACATCTTAGGTGCATTATAAGGTGCTGTGGGTGCTCTATAATGCACCTAATTTTGGAGTGTGCTTGCTCATACATCATGCGTACAGGGCTGTGCCAGTTTTTTGGGGTGAAAGGCGCCGACTACTGGGACCCGCCCCGGGGCCTCTCTTCCATTGGGGAAGGTAGGCGGTTCCCGGGGGCCCGATGACACAGGGGCCCCCCTGGGGGCCCCGGGGCCACCTACCTTGCCCCAATGAATGTAAGCACTCAGACCCATGGGGTTTTCTTTGCCTCCGCACTTACTATTCAAGAGCAGGAGGGTGTGCGGCAATCAAGTAGTAGAGCAGGGGACCTGTGACCGGACGTTGTGGCCCCTGCGCTTTACTCTTCACAGCGCAGGCGGCGCGACAGTGATGCTGTGAACTCCTATTGAGCCAGGTCCCGGCTCAATAGTAGTTTAGAGCATCTCTGTCTTGCCCCTGCTTTACTTCACTGCCGCGCCGCCCTGCGCTGTGAAGAGTTAAGCGCATGCACGGCAAGGCAGTGGAAGGTGGCACTTCCCGGTGACCACGCCCCTCCATCCCCGGGGCTGCTGGGAAATGTAGTTTTAGTGCTAGGTCAGGTGCAAGTTAATACGTTCCTGGTCCCGCCTCTGCCGGGTCTACCCCAGAGTGCACAGCAGCAGCTGTCTGTCTACATTGTAAATCAGCAGCATCATACAAGGTACAGACTGGTGCCCCCAGACAGTAACATGGCCATAGGGGAGAGTAAGGGAGGGGATCAGTGACCTGATGACACTGGCCCCCACTCATTGAATGGGGGACAGCGACATGGCTGTATCATGTAACAACTGCATATGTCCAGTCAGCCATCCTGGCCCGTGTCACTGTCCCCCACAGCCTCTCTTACCAAACCGTAACTACCATATTATTACTATATAATAAGAGAGGCTCTGGGGGACAGTGACACAGGCCAGGATGGCTGACTGCCCACATGCAGTTGTTATACGAGTTACTGTGTGCCCTGAGGGCACAGGATGGCTGACCATGACTCCTACAACCTCTCCATCATATGGTCAGTCATTCTGTGACCTCAGGCCAGGGCGCACAGTAACTCATATAACAACTGCTTGTGGTCAGTCAGCCATTTTGTGCCCCAAGGCCAGGCCACGCAACAATCCATTTAACTTATGAATTGCTGTGCAATCTGGCCTGGCAGCACAAAATGGCTGACTGAGTGGGCTGAAAAGGTGGGGTTGTGGTTTGTAAATTCTGCATTAAAATTCTGCAAAGTTTCTTTTATTTTTCTATCTACGTAGACTTATAGGGTGACATGTATGAACAGGACGGCACCAGGTATCTGGCTTCTTTTCAGCCTGATATCAGGCGCAGCCCCATTCATACATTTTTAAATCACCCGTACGCCACTCCGGGGCGCATTACATAGCGCCTGTGGCACTTTGTAATGCGCCCGATCTCGGGGGGTGGGGGGTTGGTTGGTGGGGTGCACTAGAACCGTACGAAGCTATAGCTTTTTAGCTTTGTTACAGCATTTCTAGGCACATTACTGCTGGAACAGGTCGAGCACTTTCAAAGTGGTTTACCTGAGCCAGAAATGTTGTGAACCGAGAGTCTCAAAGTTTTTTCATGTATGATAGAAATGTTGTGTTAGCGCTAGAATGCGCCTGATTCATGACCTGCAGTATAATGGGCTCATAAATCAGCCGCATTCTGTGCCATTATTATGCGCATGAAATTTGTTATGTAAGGGCCAAATTTCATGCATGTTGGCCATAATGGCTTGTTTTTTTATGGGACAAGATGTTCTTTTTAACGATGCTATGAACGTACCATGTTTTGTACTGTACTGGGAATGTCCAAAAATTCTAAGTGGGGTGAAACATGAAAAAAAAACACACTTGCGCCATGTTTGTGGGGGTTTTGTCTTTATGGCGTTCACTCTATTGTATAAATTATGTTTTATCTATATTCTGCAGGATGATATGTTTCCGGTTATACCAAAAATGTGTTGTTCTGGTTATGTTTTAGTGCTTTAAAAAAAAAAAAAACCCTTTTTTTTTTATTTGCGCTGCAGCGCCATTTTATGCGACCAATAACATATTTTTGTACCTATGTACCTGAGTGAGGTGACATTTTGCGGATTTTGTGGAATGTATGTGAATTTTGATCACTTTTATTTATTGATAAGGTACATGTTCCTGTGAGTAATTGCGTTGGTTGGGGGGGCCCAGGTCACAGCTCTGCCCAGGGGCCCATAATGCTATTAAGACGGCCCTGGCACAGCCCCGTACATATATGTCGTCCCAAAAGTCTATGGTGGGTATTCCCCTTTAATATTTTAAAATGTAGTTCATCTTAAATCCAGATTATCCTGTATCAGGCATAAAGCAGCACTCTGTGATTCCCTCATTTACATAGCGCTCATCAAGCAAAAAGTGAGTGTGTGTAGAAAGTAAGCAGCACCCTTGCAAAAAATTTAAGTCGAAAATTTTAAAAAAATGATTCTCCAGGGGATGCCCTTCCTAAGCAGAAAGTCAATGCAGTACTACAGAGGATAGCACCAGGTTGAGGGAGGACATACCATATGTAGGACCTGTAGAGTTGCTCGGGTTACTAGTGGACAAGGGGGCACAATGCTGGCAAATAATTATTTTAAAACTAATGGAAAATCCCTTTAAGCAGACAGTCACAGGGAAATTAATAGAATTCATAAGACCTTGAAAAATAAAATTGCCCCACACCATTCAATGGAAAAATGAAGCAGCAATAATTAAAATGTATGAATAACAGTGCATATGGCAGGAAAACCCAATTAGCAGCTACATTCTGACACCTGAATGGGCCCCCAAATAGTTGCTAAGTCTGTAGTTACAGGAGGCTTTTAAGATAGGGGGAAAAAAAGGGAATTGACCTTAAAAACCCACTGTGTTCCAGTGCTAGCGCTGATTTCAGGCTGCTGCATCAAGTGACAGAAGAAGGTCATTGGAGTGAAGCATCGGGAGCAGCAGCAGTGCTTGAACAGAGCAGGTTTCGAAAGGTGACTGGCCGTTTTTTAAAAACTCATGGACAACCCCTTTAAAGGGGTTGTCTCACTGCAAGGATTGCTTTTTATGTTAAAGATCTTACAAAAAAAAAAGTCACTTAGCAATATGTGTCCATTAACAGTGTGCTACCTATTCCTAGATATCCCCTCTTTTATGGGCTGCATCAACTCCTCAGGTCGCTATAGCTACAGACCTGTTCAGTCTCTCATGATAGGCTGCCAGCACTGGTTGCTATAGTTATAGACCTGGCTGCTACTGCAGCCTAGTGGAAGCCAGTAAACACGCCCCAGAAGTCAAAATGAAACCAAGAAAACTGAGGTAAGATGAATCAAAGTAGTGAGACAACCTCTTTAAGAACAGCCGCCTTCTATCTATCAGACCTCATATGGCAATACCAATGCGCAATACAGATCATTTTATTTTACAACCTGCTCCATTTTTCATTTTCTTGGTAGTTGCCCATTTATCATACATGTTGGTTCTTTTTTTTACCTTACATAAGTAACTTTTTTGCTGCTTTTACGATACTGCTAAAAGATGACTATAAAAAACTGAACAAAAACACAGACATGAACTATACAAAAACAGAACATGCATTTTGAATTCAACCCACTGTCTTCTATGATCTAAAAACACAACAAATATGAATTTGGCGGATCCAGTGCATATTGAGAATGATGCCAAGCCACAAAAAAAGCACAAATACATAAAAGAGAAAGGTGAATGAAACCATGTAAATGTACTGGCAATGCTCCCAATACATTGCCGTGTTGATAAGTTCTTAGCCTGAGTTACTGAATTTTATAACACTCAAACAAGGGGGTGTTAGAAGGACTTAGGGCTATTGTATCCTAAGATAAGGTTCCATATACTACTAATATGGCATCACTCTGTGTCCACTGCTGCCCTTAGGGCAGAGGGAGTGATTCATCATTGACATCACTGAAGTGTAATTGCAGAAGGGTCTTTATGAAGAACCTGTGACAACTGCTCAAATATTTGTTTTAGGAAATACTTATGTCCCTGTGATATAACAACCCTGGAGCCTCTTCTCTTATAACTCTGTGCTGTGCTGTTTCTTCGTTATTCCTTATAGCAATGTTTTACTGAATAAGTCAGATGGGTGTGACCATTCCAGTATTCAAAGGGGTGTGTCCCTGCTACCCTGCCAGCACTTGATTGAATGGTGTGTCAGAGTGTGCAGCAGCACAGCCCAAACTGGTAAAACTCAGTAATGAATTTAGAAGAGGAATAACAGAAGGACCACATAACACTGAGATTTAAGGGAAGATGTAAGAATGATTTCATGGAGAACAGTGCGATTTTTTAAAACTAAAATTAGCAACAGCTGTAGATCCTCTTTAAATTGCTGACTATAGCTTGTTGTACATTGTGTCTGACCTGCACTATTGACAAAGCCATACAGACATGTACAAATGTTACATGCCCAGACAGTTACATGCACATCCAGCAGAAACCAATTGTGAATGTCATTGGGTAAACCTGGGCTGATTGTCTGTAATCTTTGGAGATGAATCATACCATTATGCAGTGAATTATCTGCTTAAATTGATTAAAAAGAGATCACATAGCAATAATTGTGTCAAGAGTCATGGCAACGTTATACATATGTTTAAGTCTTTGAAAGGATAAGGGAAAATCCTATAGAGTTGCCGTTGCATGACAGTCGGTGAATGTCCCACCTGAAGGAAGAAAGTGAAATATTTATAGAAGCTGTAAACCAGGGCTGATCACTATGAGCTGAGGTATGTACATCCTACAACTTTAGGGTTGAGGGAGGGATGGGATGTTTTAAAGTCCTGCCAAACACCAAGACAGCTTGTCCCAGCCTGGCCAGGATGCTCCCCAGAAATAGGGCCCTCCCTTTCCGTACCCTCTAATCCAGCAATTGCTTATTAGCAAATTATAGCAACTGACTGCCTATGGGACCAACTTTATAATTTTAGGTTATCAGAGTGATTATTTGCAGTATTGCAGTAATAGGGTTTTCTAATTGTGCATGCAATAACCTATAGTAAGGAAGGAAGGCAGGAAAGATGGATACTTGAATAGATAGATAGATAGACAGACAGACAGACAAATAGATAGATAAATAGATAGATATGGGAGGGATAGATAGATAGATATGGGATAGATAAATAGATAGATATTGGATAGATAGATAGATAGATAGATAGATAGATAGATAGATGGATAGATAGATATGGGATAAATAGAAAATGATAGATAGATTTTGGGATAAAAATAGATAGATAAAAAAAATGATAGATAGATAGATATGGATAGATTAAATAGATAGATAGTTTAGATAATAGATAGAAAAGAAAATGGAGATAGATAGATAGATAGGATAGATAGATATGAGTTTAGAAAAAGATAGATAGATAGTTTAGATGGGAGATAGATAGATAGATAGATATGAGATGGGTTTGATAATTATTGAGTAGAAGATAGATGAAAAGATAGATAGAATAAATAGATAGATAAGATAGAGAGATAGATTTTAGAGATAGATAGATAGATAGAAAAAATTAGATAGATAGATAGTTAAATGATTTAGATAGATAGATAGATAGATAAAAATAGATAGATAGATAGATATGAGAATAGATAGATAGATAAGATAGATATAGATAATGAAGATAAATATAGATTAATAGATAGATAGATTTATGATATGAGATAGATAGAATAGATAGATAGGATAAATAGATAGATAGATAGAATTAGAGTTAGTTAGTTAAGATAATAGTTTAGATAGATATTATAAATTAGTAGATAGATAGATAGAAAAATAGATAGATGGGAAATAGATAGATAGATAGATGTTCAGATAATAATAGATATAGAAGAGTTAATAATAGTAGATAGATAGATAGATAGATAGATAGATGGATA
Source organism: Phyllomedusa bahiana (assembly GCA_025379985.1). Lineage (NCBI taxonomy): Eukaryota > Metazoa > Chordata > Amphibia > Anura > Hylidae > Phyllomedusa > Phyllomedusa bahiana. The sequence continues at coordinate 9,223 of JAODAL010069431.1, read as the reverse complement.
TTATGAGTTAGATAGATTGATAAATAGATGGATAGATAAATAAGATATATAGATAAGACAGATAGATAGATAGATAGATAGATAGATAAGATAGATAGATAGATAGATAGATAGATAGATAACTGACCTACTGTAGGAACTTATGTGTCAAGTATTACATGGAAGTATTAAATAATAAATATTTACTTCCTGTAATTAAACCACCACAAACAGAAAAGATCAAGGTTTCACAATCAAAATCTCATTGTAATCTTTAATGCAAGGTGACAGCTGGTATCAGGTTTTCTGCAAATGTTCTATTATAACATCCTTTATCAAGTAAAGAAATCTCAGTGTAGTTATCTTGAAATTCTAAGGCGTGCTGCGTGCTCAGTGCTGCATAAAGGACTTATCTTCTGTACGCTACAATTTATGTAGCAGTTATCCTCTTATCTGTACAGATGTGCAGCAGGAAAAACTTATTCAGACGTGGATCTGGGCATAGAGAGGTAGCAGAGCTGAGTCAATAATCTGCGCTGGAGACTGGGGACGTGTTGTGGCATGTAATGTGATATACTGCTGTATTAATTTGCTTTTTTAATAGGACTGCAGGCAACACTACTCAGTCATCGTAACTCACAGCTTAATGACAAATTTATCTCTTCTATATCTAAAGACATAATTTAGCGCTTGAATAAAATTGATAATTCAGTAGATTATCCTGCAGTATAAACTGACAAACACAACCCAGCTACACGGACAAATGTGTGATACATAGCAGAGCCGAGATCAGGTGGCTTTACACAGGGCTGCCTATAAACCAATGAGCTAACAAAAACTATATAGGACAAATTCAGCTCTGCTGCATATAACTTTGCATGGGATAAGTTATGCATATGAACGGGCACAATGCAGTAATCCTAAAGAACACAGTTTGTATAATGCTCAGCTAATTCCTAAAGTCAACATATACAAGATGTGTGCAATGCAGCATTAACATTAACCATAGCACTAACCTTTTTTTTTTTTTTTATCTTTTCCTAGCCCCCCGACTCCAGGGCACATGCTTCACCATCAGTTAGGTAAGTATTCATCAGTCATAGAAAGAATGCAAAACTTGCAAAATGCTAAAATGAAAAGCAGAAGTAAGAAGTAGTCAGGGTGACTTTACCTTCTGAGAAATCAATGAGCCCCAACAAATGTAGAAGCTTTAGAGACGCACAGATAATCATTACAATCCCCACCGTCTGTAGTCCCTCGGACTCCCACTCTGCCGATATCATCCTTGGAATTGACAAATCATTCCTGTTTCAAACTTTACAGCTGATAGGGTTGGAATGGAGAGCGGCATTCATGGATGGGGAGAGAGGACGCAGCCTTTTCCCTGCCTCTGGAAAGGACCAGCCTGACTGAATCAAAATGTGCAATAGCTCCGCATTTCATGCTTCTCAGTATGTGCTTGTGTTAGAAGTGAGTCTCCTTGAGAGGCTGAGGTGGACCACCACCAGCTCTCTGCTTTGACATCACTTCTTGCAGCTTATTCTGCTATTGAGAGGTTGCTGGATCCTCCACTTTATACCTCATCCCCACACTCCCAGTTCAGGAAAGACGTCTGGAAACTTTTAGGATGAGTCTGCTTCATGAGTACAGCAAATTTCAATGCCTCATTGCTTATTCCGCAGCTAATCATAGCATTAACACTGTGTGCTCCAGCCTGGTATGGTGCACAATATAGCACCGCATTTCATTGAATCCAGTATAAAGAGCATTTAATTGCAGAAGGATTATGAAATGTTCTGGATCATTCATTCTGGATGAAGAGTGTAATAAGTTAAAGGGAGTTTTCTCATCAGAGACTCTTAAATTCTGGCCCCCAGGGCGGTCAACCGGGTTCTGCAAATTCCCCTCCGGGAGCCCTGGCAGCTGATTTTTCCAGATTAAACCATGATCAGCTAAACATTTGGAGTATTGTAGCAATGTAGTATTACAATACAGCTATTCCAATGTAATACAAGGATGGCTTGAGTCCATCATAATCAAAACCGTTTATGCAAAGTGGCTCATAAAGAGGTTCCTGTGTGTGGTAGCACCTCTTTAATGTCTTTATGAGCTAATAAGACCTAATGCAGCAGAGCCAGAAGGCATTGAATTCCGTACAGACACTGAATTCATAGAACTATTAAGCTGCATTATTGCCATCTTTTCTACCTATATAAAGTGGAGGATTTTAGTGCACAATCTGATCAAGCTGACTATGGCCACCTACCATGTCAACGGACTGTTCTTTAACTCTGGATTTGCCTCTCTGAGGGGCCAAAGCCACCATAAATTCAGAGCAACAAGCTCCGTTCACATTGACTATAAGGACCTCAGGAAAGATGGGTAATAAGACACATGGAGATTTGTCTTCATGAGGCAAGAAATCTACTAACACAGTACAGATGTCTAGCTTTTTGTCTTGTAGTCAGAGAAGTTTCATAATTAGCAAATCACTGACCTGAAAGAAATATAGACTTAACCTTTAATGTTAAAATTGATGTATCCAAAAGTAAGTCAGAGAAATGTATACAACACAAAAGTCAACACGTAAGTGTACAAGACCAGAAAAAAACAAGCTGAATGGAAACACATTTATTTATTAAGTAGTCACGTGTCCCGATTACAATAACCTTATGCGGGACTTAGCCTTCCACGAAAAAGTACAGTATAATTTACTGATAGATTCACAGTGGTAAAATAAAATGTCCTCAGTCTTATATGGGTATAAATGATTCACAGGAAGACAAAAGAAATCCCTGGTATAGGCATTACCTAACTGGTGGAGTACCCACCCCGAAAGGGGCGACCCCACCCTTAGTTATGTTTGCTCAGTTGTACTGGTTTTTAGACTTTTCAGATTACTTTACAGTTACATGGTTGGAAAAAGACACGTCCATCGAGAACAACTGTGCCTGCGACAAGTGGGGATTATCAGAAATTTTGGACTATAACCTAAGAATTATCATGCATTACTTTGCTGCTAGATAATGTGCACCAACGCATATGAATGATAATATACAAACACAGAGGTTTTGCAGATCTGAACTTATTATGTAACTCCTGGAAACTGCATTGCTACAGTAATGATAATGTATTACATGTACTGCAGTCCTACTCAAAATCACCGATAACAGTGATGCGTTATGTCAAATGACAAATCCTGTGCCAATATAGATGAAACATGCACAAAAAATGTATGTAAAAGTTAATTGTAGTAAAAGATATATCCCCTTAAGTGAGAAAGAAGAGTGAGTTAAAGATTTCTTATGGTATTGCCCCGCACTGTAGTTATTTTGTGTAGACAAAACAACACCCTCACGTGGTGGCCAATGACTGCTGGTAACCATAGTTTTATCACCCAAATTGTGTGCTCAGGGCCCAACCCTTTTTGAAAGGGTTCCATCCGGGAGCAAAAGTGGCCTTTTGCTTGTCATAAAACGGCCTGTTATTTCTATGGGGGATTGGGAGGATGCAGGGGATGTGAGGTCCACAGTGTGACTTATTTGTCAGGTACTTTGGCACCAAAGGTATCCTTACATTTAGTCCAAGCGTGCACGATGATGGAAGGGTGGTGTATGATCCAAAATATTTTTTTAGTAAAAACAAATGTCCATGAAATCACGTTCTGGGCAAAATTTTTCCCAAATATTTTTGTGGTGTGTTCCCTTTTTTTCTTCTTAAATTATCAGTCTTCCTTTTTTTATATTGGGGGGGTTTCCTATATCAATTTCCTAGTACTACCGAGTCAGGGACACCCCCCCCTGAAAAAAAGGTTGGTAAAAACCCAATGAAGATTTAGTGTTATATTTCTAAAAGGAAAACGCAACAGCACAATCAGTTAAAAAGAAGATGTCCCAAATTTTTTTCATAGGGGGAACCAAAAGGTTTTTCTTAAATAAATATATCGAGATTTTTCCCTCCTCTTTAAAAAATAACACCAAATTTCACCTCGTTGGGTCTGTGTATAAGAAAATCCCCCTGTTTTTGTGGTGGATTCGGATTTTCAAATCCATCAAGAAACCATCCCCATAGACCTCAATTGAAAATCTGAGTTGTAGTCCACACGACTGGGATCTTCTTGACTTCAGATTTCAAAACTGCCATTTTTAAAAAAAAAACTTGGAACAGGTTACATTACTTTAGGTAAAAAAATGCATCCCAAACAGTTCTATGTCAGATCCGTGTCCAAATCCCCAGGGATTAATGGGACTCATTTTCTGACTGTAAATCCATTGGAAAAAAAACCCCCCCAAGTTTTCCCCATTGAAAAATACCTTAATGTAAAGCAGCTGCAGTTCATGTTAGGGCATGTCCCCCCTTCACGGGTTTTCGGCCCTTTTTTCGCCCGGGTTTGGGGGTTTACAGACCGCCGAAAAAAACCCGGGAAAAAAATTTGACAAATTGTGTCTATGGAAAAAACCGTTCGCAGTCCCCCCTGCAAGGGTTTTTCCCCCCGGGGGTTTTCGCCCGGGGGGTCCGGCGGGCAAAAATTGAAAATGCACTTCTTCCCTCCGGTTTCGGGGAAGTGTGTGCTCAAAAGGGAGGGGGGGGGCTGTTCTCCGTATCGCGGAGAAAAGCCGTCCCCCGCGGCCCCGGGGGGGGGCCGAAAACCCGGGCAAATACCGGCCAGCAAACGGGCCCCATAATTGTCCCCTGCCCTGTGAAAAAAGCCCTTGGGTTTTTCCCCAGTGTTTACACGCTGGTGTTTTTTGAAGTACACCTGGAGCATGTCTTTTAAAAAGGAGGGGGGGGGGGGGGGGCCCTTTCCTTCTATTACCCACTGCATGTAAACGCGGGGAAGGGAAGTGACGTTATTTTTTTTCTCCGGGGCCATACAATATGGGCGTAATTCATAGCTCTCTATGAAAGCTATGAATTACCGTAATTGTGGGGCGCATTTCGGGCGTATAGCTGTAGACCCCCTATGGTGTGTCTGAATTGTGTTTAGACCACATCCATATTGTATCTGTAATTTAGAGGTTAAACAGCTGCACAAAGGCCCATGTTAGCATTATTTGGTCCCTATAGCGGAATATATTCCCCTGCAAAGGGTGCAGCTTTTTAGAAATGTAAATTACACATCATTTAATATGCAGGGTTGACCTCTATTCAAATATAGTTTTCTAAGTGAAGACCGCAGTTGCCTTCGGTTTGGCAGATATCCTAAGACTTGGAGAAACGCACTGGGAGCTTTGTGGCTAGTTTCTATTTATATTGATTTTTTACAGGGTAGATTTTGTGACCCTTTCCCAGGAGAAGAACTTGCGGGCCGAGATCTTAAAAGAAAAAAATTCAATAAAACAAAAATCAAATTTAATGGACATGAAAAAGTATAAAAAGATGTTATGTGAAAAAAGTACCGCAAAAACTTGGGTTTAGGGTGTTAGGGAGGTGCTTGACCCCTAGGCGTGCCTGAGACTGCCTATGTAGATGTGCAATTTATTGATAAGAGGACAAAAAACTGCCCCAAGGACTAATTAAAACCCCACGGGACCCCTGGAACTGACGCCCCCAGATTCGAGGGGGGGTTTTCCTGAAAGTTTAAATGATCCCTTTTAGACAAGGGGGAAGTGCGAGACTACAGAGCCGAAAGATAAAAAGTGATAATTGCCCAATATTAAAAAATGAAGGCCATGTATGCTAAGCACTCGTTTTGTGTCTAAATAGAGGAACCCTAAAGTGCGGGAAAGAAAAAAAAATGCAAAAGGTTTTTGGGTACAAGGGTAAAATGTCAGCCCCAGGGCGGGTTTAATCTAAATTTTAAATCTAATCCATAGTACTGTACATCATGCTCAGAGAAAACAAAGACCTTTATAAAATTTTAAAACCGTTGAAGAATTTTAGCAGACAGATTTCAGCCTGGCTACTCACCCCAAGCGCGCTTTAAAATTCAGGAGGGAGGGGAAAAGGGGTTTTGCCAGAAACTTTTTTACTAAAGGGGGGAAGAAAGGGATAAGAAGCCCTGCTAAATCCTTTTTTTCACTTGATTGTGCAAATGGCAGATGTCAAAGAATAGTTAGAAGCCCCCAAAAACTTTAGACCATAGAAATTTAAATGTGTTTTGTTCTTTCAGGTTTTTTCAAGAGCTGTTACGTGTGAATATGAGGACAGCATATTTTGGTCTTATATAAAATTGGTTATGGCATTATTGCACTGTGCATGCAAAATCTCTCATTTTCAGTTCCTGAGCTAGTTTCTGCTATAATTTCTCCCCTATTCTGCAACCATATTAAAGGAACGTATCCTCTACTATATATCTCTTCAGCAGTCAGAAAATATGGGGGGGGACATGGAGGCGCAGCCCCCGGTGGGAGGCCCCTATGCCCGGCGCGCTGTGCCCTGGGGAAAGGGAGGGGGCGGGGTTGGGGGCGCGTCGCACGGGGGGGGGCCGGCATATAAAGCCGTGCCCCCCCGGGGCAGGAGCAGACGCGTTTCGGCGCAAATGGAGTCACGGGCAAGCTTGGCCCTACCCGGAAAATTCTTCAACGCTGAGAGGGGGTTTTCCCTTTTCACTTTTTAAAAAAGCCTGGTAGTTTTTAGTTTATGAAGTTGTGCCACCACCCCCTGAACAGGGTTCCGTCGCCCTGGGCTTTGAATCAAAGAAATTTTTAGGGGATAAAACTTATAACACTTTCATAATTTATTTAAAAATCAAGAACAACCCCTTAAAAACAAACAGTGGGGTTTCTTTTTGCCTTATCGTGGTTTGCATATGTGGCCCAAAAGTCCAGCAAAGTCCATATTGGCATATATTTTTCTTGCCTCTCCGGCAAGCAATCCAGGTCTTCAGCTTGGGCCAAGCAAACAAAAGACAGGCGGGCCTTCACCGCGCACGCGTGCGACGTTTCGGGAGAATCCTCCCCCTTTCTCAAGCATACTGCTAACCACGATAAGCGCAAGTAACCCACTGTATTGTTTTTAAGTGGTTGTACTTGATACTTAATAACTGATAGTAAGTGTTTCTAAGTTTGTATCCTCTGAAAATGCAATTGTCGGTACCTTGTCGGTTGGGGGTCATGCCCAGGGGTAGTTGGGTGGAGGAGCTGCTAGCGCACCTCCGCCGGGCAGCGGGAGAGCGCGGTCCCGGCTGGCTAAAGGAGCAGGTTCGGGGTGCATTAGGAAGAGGGGCTGCGGCTGCGGCCTCTGTCTCCCACAGTGAGGTCCCTAGTACTGCTCCTCAGTCTCGGCGGCGGACTCGCCCCCCTGAACGATTAAGCCCTGAGGTTACCCCACGGGCCCGCATTCGCCGTCGGAGCCCCTCAAGGGACCCTCCGGGCCGGACGGCGCGGCCCTCCGGGCGGTCGCGTGCAGTTCGGTCCGGGAGGAATCCTACTAGGCGGGCGGACCCGACGGAACGCGACAGGCGTTGCCCAGGGTCTGTGGTGGCGCTTGCTGCGGTTCCTGCATCCGGGAGTCTCGCGGCTGCGGCAGGTTCCCCTGGTGAAGAACCGGTCGGGGGGCCCGCCAGGGAGCATCGGAGGAGTGCGGAGCCACCAGAGTTCGGAGGAAGGTGCAGCACAGGTTCCGGGCGCGATGGTGTCGGTTGGTGGACGGCCGGCATAGTGGCTGGTGCTGACATGCGGCGTGGAGATACAACTGGAGATCTCCCATCGAGGGACGTCAAAGGAAGCTATACGGTTGGAGGTTCATCGCATTCCTGATCAGCAGCGATCGGAGTCGGGAAGTCGTGGAAGACATGACAGTGTTCCGGAGCGTGGAGACGGGCGTGGAGGATCGGGCAGCGCGGCTGGCGGGATCACAGCTCCCGTGCAGCCTGGTGAGTCCTCATCCAGGTTTGTCTTGGCGCCGGCGGCGCAAGGGTTAGCGGCGGGGTTAGCTCCGGGGGTTGGGAGCGGTATGGCATTACAGGAGTTAGCGGGTAGTTTTCGCAAGTTGTTAGCGCAATTCTCGTGTGCACCAGGGGGGCCCAATGTCTCCCCTTTCGGCCTGGGGGTCAGCGGTAGGGTCATCGGCGGTTCCTATTCCTCCTCCGATGGGGTGGGGGGTATTTGGGTGCGGGGGTGGGTGAGCAGCAAGGGGGGGCCGGGGTAACAGTGTTGGTGCAAACAGAGCAGGATTCAATAGATAGAGTGCGCCTGGATGATAGGGCAAAAGGCGAGGTATATGTTTGCTTTGAGGGCCCGTTGAGTGCTCACTTAAAAAAGGAGATAAAAGAGAAAATCTGGAACGACGAATACGTCGAAATTTTTTCTCTTCTTCCATTAGAAAAGTTCAATTTAGCAAGGGGAAAATGGGACGAGAGTAAAAAGAGGAAGAGGAGAAGTTTAGGTGGCGGTTGATACCGCAGTCCTTTCAAAACTGGCTACAGGCGTTTGCTATCTTAGCGAGCGTTGTGGGGGAAAATCGGCCCTATTTTGTTATTTGAACTCCATAGGGGAGGTGCAACGGGTTTACGGGGGACAGGCATGGTTACGCTATGACGAACAATTTCGTCAGCGAAAAGCGGTAAGGCCATCAATCCGGTGGGATCATAAGGACATCGGGCTATGGCTGAGGGTGATGGCCCCGACACGGTACGGCCAGCCCTTTCAGGGCGGACCCGGGGGCTCTAGTCAGCAGGGGGGTGTCGGTCTTTTGGGGGCGGGTCCCAGACGGGATTCAAGGCACGGGGTCTGCTGGCAATTTAACGACAATCAATGTCGTTTCGGGGCAGCCTGCTGCTTTAGGCACTTTTGCTCGGTGTGCGGCTCTCCATGGTGCATCCCGGTGCATGCGAAGAGGTAGGGAAAAAGGGGCTGGTCCTTCGCAAGGGAATGACGCCAGTGAACATTCTCGCGATGGAGCCATACCTAAATAGGTATCCGGATCGGTCGGCGGCGCGCTTACTGGACGAGGGTTTTCGGGAAGGGTTCCGTATCCCATCCCCCGCCCATTAGGTTCCTTTTGGGTTAAAAAATTTATGTTCGGCGGGGTGGTATCGGAAAAGCTGGCGAAGGAGGTAGCATTGGGCAGGATGGCGGGCCCGTTTGCTTCGTATCTGGTTCCTGATTTGGTGGTCTCCCTGTTAGGGGTGGTGCCAATACATTTCGGTTGATCCATCACTTGTCCTTTCCGAGGGGTTCGTCGGTCAACGATGGTATTGAACCCGAATTTTTGTTCGGTGGTATATACGTCCCTTTGATCACGCTTCGTTGGGTTTTAGTTTTGGTCGGGGGGGACTGATGGCCAAAAGGATATGAATTTT
>JAODAL010069430.1:0-16353 GCA_025379985.1 Phyllomedusa bahiana | reverse complement strand
AAAACATGTCTCCCCCTCCCCTTCTGTTCTTCACCCCCCCCCTGTAGATTTTAACCCCTCACGGCAAGGACCTTTTTCCCTCTGTCCCATTGTTGTCCTTATTGCATTTTGAAATTTGTTTGACCAATGTTTTTATGTCCCCTTGAAATGTACAGCCCCGGGAATCAAGGGCCCAAAATAAATGTAATAATAAAAAATTTTAAATTTTTTTGCTCCTGAAGTGAGCTAAGATTATTTTGGGGGATGTCTTACCTCCAGAACAAGAATTCACTTTATTGTTGAAAAAAAAAAACAACATGTTTTAAATTATACGTAGGGATTTTATCACAAAACATCAGAAAAAAAGCACCAAACTCTAAATTTTGCAATAAAAAAAACCCTATGTTTTATTTTCGGGTGATTCCTTTTTTTCGGGGGAAAACGGGTAAAAAAAGTAGAAAAAAAAGTATTTGTCAACCCCCCTTGTGCAAGTCCTCCCACAAAATATAGAGAGGCCGAATTGAATCCGGGTTTAAACCTCAACTATGAAACAAAATGAGAAAAAAAACCCAGAAAAATAATTGCCTTATTTGGAAAGAATTTTTTTGAAAATTTTGGGTGAAAATAAGTATTTGGTCACCAACAAAAAAGAAAGATTCTGGCTCTCACAGACCTAGCTTCTTCTTTGGAGTCTCCTCTGTCCTAACCATTACCTGTAAAGGGCACCTGTTGAACTTGTTATCATATAAAAGACCCTGTCCACAACCCAAACACTCACACTCCACTATGATAAAAGCCCAAATAGCGTCGAAGGACCCAAAAACAAATTGTAGCCTGCACCAGGTGGGAAGACTGAATCTGCAATGGCAAGCAGCTTGGTGTGAAGAAACAACTGTGGGCAATAATTGGGAATTTAACAAAGATTGAGATGAACTTTTGTTATTGCCAAAACTTATTTCCCCCAAAATTTTGAAAAAAAAAATTTTTTCCCCAAATCAGACGGGGGGTTTTTGTGGTTTGTTTTCTCATTTGTCTCTCATATTTGAGGTCCCCTATGATGTCAATACAGGCCCCCCTCGTTTTTTAATGGAGAACTAAAAAACTGGGGGCTGATAAATATTTTTTTTCCCAACTGTAGATGTATGCCATTCAAGGTGGATAAAAATATGCATTTATATAAATTATTATATCAGAACTGCAGTCTCTCTCACCATGATTAATAAAGTCGGCCCCCTTGAACAGCGTTTACATTTGGGGTTTGTTCTAAAACCACAAGGGCGACATGTATGAGTTTCGTCACCCAGGCATTAATTTTTATGCACATAAAAATAACAAAATGTAATGATTATAAAAACCCCCTAACACGGGGCATAAATCAGGTGCATTCTAGCGCTAGGGTGCCATTTCTGGCTCAGGTACACCACTTTGAAAGTGGCATACCTGTTCCAGCTGTAATGTGCCTAGAATTGCCGTAACGAAGCTATAAATCCATAGCTTCGTATGGTTCTTGTGTGCCCCGCCGATTTGAGCGAAGCGAACGGGGCTGCGCCTGATATCGGGTTCAAAAGATCATACATGTCACCCAAAATATCACCCTTTTCAGAGAAAATTATGACGGTTACCCTGAAACTAATGCCTCCCAACTTCTTATGTTGGCCACCGAAGAAACAGATGTTGGTGGTATAGTAATAGCATTTGTACCTTCCTGCCATTATCTGTTAAATGTTGTTGCCTTGTGACAAATGTTAGGAGAGGTGAGTGGCTCTTTCAGTTGTGCTGAGGCTTAGGCTGACGTTTGCTCAATAATACAACATGATCATAATAAAGTCTAGTTATTAGGGTTGGAGCATGTGCAGAACTTTGCTGCCCTGCTCGTATCTCCATCTTTGATATGGGCACAGACCTGCTGACTATCTTAATTATATACAAGTTGTCTTTTCTCTTTTAAATAAATGGATGCAGTTTCTTTACACAATGACATGGTATATTTTGTGACATGTTTGTATCTTCTATATTATTTTTAATGCAGGACTTAAATGGCTAATCAGCATTTGGCCTACAAAATACCATAGTTTACTCATTCCTGGTATGCTTGAAAAAGAGGGTGTGTCTACCTCAAATTGTAGCAGGTTATTCACAGTGGGTGACGTGAATGAATGGGGCTGTGCCAGTTTTTGGCATGATGCCTGCCAAAAATCTATCATAGCCCCTTTCTAACATGTGTATGAATGGTCTTTTGCCAAAAACTGGGGAGCGTGTAGCACTGCATTCATACAATTAGACACTTTTATGAATTTGTTTTGACAGAATGTAGCGCACAAATGTCATACTAATCCATGACAAATATAAAGATATAAAAGGTGTAATTAGTAAGTATTAGATGTCAGCAGAGGGACAGTCTAATAAAATGAAGACTAAGGGCCTTATGCATGGAAACTAGCAGTAGGACTGTATTGTTTGCCCATAGCAACCAATCAGAGCTCAGCTTTTAATTTTCCAGAGCAATATAATAAATGAGAGCTTAGCTCTGATTGGTTGTTATGGGCAACAAAGATCGTAAGTGAACCTAAGTGCTTATAAACCAAAGATGTGCAATCGCATTCCTCCATGTAGAAAAAAATTGCGCTTTTTGACATTCATGGATTAGGCACCTTCTGACTTACATCTGTTCAGACCATTGAAAGACGAACACTGTGGTCAACATCGTTCTAGCAACAAGGCCAGAAACAGTGGATCAACTTCACTGGTATAGATTTTAGATGTGTGGCATGTACATTGTCAAAAATGTATAACCATAGTGGTATCAAAAGCTTTCTGTAGCAAAGGATGGGTTCTATCAAGTGGTACATTCAAATACATGGAAGACATTAGTTTCAAATTACAAATAATCCTTCCAAAAGATTGGACAGCCATTTAATATATACAGTTTCATGGTGTATAACAGCAAGAGATTTTTTTTTGGCAAATTAAATGACAACTAGAGATGGGCGAATTGATTCTAACGAAGTGGATTTCGTTAGCATTTCTGGAAAACTTCGGTTCGGAACGAGTCGAAATTTGGGGAGTACTTCGCCGTGAAACGAAGTGTGCTTTTTCATTGATAAAAATGGCTGCGAGCACATGGCGTTACAAGGGGCAAAGAACTCTGGGTAGGAAGTAAGGGCATAGCCTGAAGGACATGTGCAGAGATGAAGCCAATCAGAGACGGCGGGTTTCGGTGACGTTACCGCACTATATTAAGTCGGGCGTTGAGCTGGCAGCTCTCACTCCTCTCACTGTACTGTTAGGGGAAGGTGCTGTGCTTGTGATAGCTCTTACTAAAGAACTCATTTTTTTATACAGCGATTTAGGGGGGTTGTCTCAGCTTGTCCTCAGAGACTGCTTCTCTTAACGTTCTATTTCTTGATTTTTTGGGGTATTGATCTGAAGTCCAGTGTGTGTCCAGTGCAGCTGCATTACATTTTAATGCTATTGCTCCAGCACATTGAATATCCAAGGGTGATATAAGCCTGTTCCTGTTGTATTCATACAAAAAATCAGCGCTTTTACAATACAATTCCACTTCATTTTTGGGCTGCTCAAATCTTTTGCGCAATTTACATTCCAGGGGTAATTAAGCGTTGTTCTGCTGCTGTGGTGGACTAAAATGTACCTGATTATTTCACGCCAAAAAAGACATTTTTCCTGTAGCTTAATTCTCAAGGCGGAAGGTTTCTTACAGTTTTCACTTCTTGTTGTGTAGCGTAAAAAAAACGCCATTGTAAAAAGCTACAAAGCTGGTAGTTTGTGGTTGCTCATTGTTTCTGGTCGCAATTTACACCAGGGGTTAATTAAGCGTTGTGCTGCTGCTGTGGTGACTAAAATATAAACGTCTTTTTCACCGCCAAAAAATACATTTTTCACTGTTGCATAATTCACAAGCAAAGGTTAATTACAATGTTTTTCTCTTGTTGTGTAGCTGTTAAAATACACCTTTGTAACACGCTACATAGTGGTAGTTTTTGGCTGCCTCAATTTCTTTTGCGCTATTTATCTTACAGGGTTTAATTAGCGTTGTTCTGCTGCTGTGGTAACTAAAAGAAAACCGTTTTTTTCACCGCCAAAAATTTCAATTTTCCTGTTGCATAAATTCACAAGCGAAGGTAATTACAAGTTTTCCTCTTGTTGATATGTAGCGTTAAAATCACGCCAGTGTAACACGCTACAAAGCTGATAATTTTTGGGCTGCTCACATCTTTTGCGCTTTTTTCATCATGGGTGATAGAAGTTTTTTCTGCAGTTGTACGCTGTAAAAGAAATTTCTTTTGCACCGACCTAGAGGATATTCCGTTGCTTTTTTCAGTTCCTATGGTGTATTAAGCCCTCTTTTGTGCTTTTATATTCAGTAAAATACACAGAGTTTTTAAATGGCACATACAAAGTCATTTTTACTGCCCCATTTGTGTGAGCGCAATTTATTTCACGGCGGTTACCCAAGCTTGATTAGTGGGTTATTTGGAGTCAAATTAAGGGTGTGTATTTTCATATACAGATATCTTCATCAAACAGTGTCTGTACATTTTAGAACAAACAGAATATCAGGACTGAGAGGTTGCAGGTCTTCACCTCGCAGAGGGGCAGTGGACAAACATTACTGGAGCAGGCCAGGTCCACAGGCACAGAAGGGGACGTCGCTAACATGGGTCTCTTCGTGTGAGGCAACAACTGCCGCTGTCATCTAGCAGTCGTGTGCTGACTAGCAACCCAAGGGTTCTTGATTGGTTGACTAGGTCATCCACTTACTCCCAGATGGACATCTGGACAACCACAGCCAAAAGTCCGGTGGGATCGTCAGACACAACCTTAGTTGGCATGGCACTTGGGAGCGGGATCAGCGGCCCTCCACCTGTCCTCAACCCGCCTCGGTTCCCATCCAGTTCCCTCAGCCAGAGATCTATATGTGGTCTCGGGGCTCAGCACCACTTATTATAATGAGGAATGAACAGTTTGAGGAGGGCTGTCATCAGCTACTTGGCAGTGAAGAAATGGGGCCTCAATTTCCCTGCTTGCTTGCTTTGTTGGCGGCAAAGATAGCTGTGGGAGAGTGGATGGGTGGTCATGTTGTGAGGGGTCAGCCTCGGCCATACCATAGACCAGTGATGAGGACAGCATGACGTTGAAAACACAAATAGATGATGATGTAGCGACCGCAATAGGGGGGGAGCCGGGTGAAGCAAGGGCTTCATCATGTCAGGAGAAGAGGGCGTCAGCTTGGCTTCAGGCAGCGCCGCAGCCAGCAAGTGGGTCATGTGGCCGTGAGTCAGCAGGAGTTAGCAGCAGTGTGAGGGTACGGGAGCGAAGCGGCCACGGGGTAGAAAACCCGCTTCGCGAGGTCCAGAAAGTAGGCGGCACAGAGGGTCGAGCGAGGGTATTGAGAGTTTTGGCACGGCGCTAGTATCTCTCTCGTGAGGAGGTTGGTGGATAAAATCGCTATCCGGGCGGGTGGCAGTTCTTTGCTAAGACACGGAGGAGCGTGTTGAATCTTGGGTGTTATAGTAGATTCTGTGGGAAAGTAAGTGAAGCGTGACCCAGGGAGCTTTGGCCCCGGCCTGAGTTAACACCATGCAGGTCCACCATCCGGTGGCCTGGGAGAAATGTGGCTTAGATGTGGTGGTCATCCTGCCGTCACAGCAGCGGCAGCAGACGGCCTGTTGCATGATTGCCATGTGCAGCAGTCAAGGCTCCACACCTCCCTGTAGAAAGGAGCTGTTTCTCTTTGAAATATTCCCGTCCTGATGCTCCTGCTCCTCGCTACTCATTGTGCCAGCTAGTCGTTCAGCTAGGCAATGCAAGAGATAACAGTAGGTGTCCAACCATCCTAAGGTGCAGCAGCTGACCGTTGTCCAGTTAGTTGTTGGTTACTGCAGTCACTCCTTTCCAATTGGTGGACTCTGGCACCATTACAGAGAATATATGGCTTGTGCCGAGCTGGTTGGAGAGTTCCAAGCGTTAAATTTTTTTTCCAAAAATGGCACAAGTTACCAGCACTTTATAAATATGTTAGAACCAGAAAGTGGGCCACGTCCTTGAGCTTATCAGTTTGTCTACAAGGGTTGCACGGCAGCGGTGGACGTCTGGAGGTGTAACTCCGGTCAGGGTCTGTACATGTCTTTACGGCCCACTGGGTGAATGTGATTCCGGGACCTGGCCCACAACAACATTGGACAGGTGGTTGCCGCTTTATCTCCAAGTTGTCAAACCTGCTGCTCCTGCGCTATGTCCGCGCCTTCCTCCTCCTCCACACACACCCATCTCAGCCTCACACAAATCATGCTCCATCATACCACATGTGTAGGGCCACAGCGGTGTCACGCAGTTCTACACCTGGCTTGCCTCGGCGATACAAAGTCACACAGGGGAGGACTGCTCCGCGTCATGCAGCAGAAAATCGATGTGTGTCTTTCTCCGTACCAACTGCAATTCGGAACATGGTGACAATCAATGGGATAGGTACATGGTGTCGCGCTGCACAGAGGTGGGATTGTCCATGCGCCCTGTGTGGGCATGTGTTCAATTGGTTGTAAAAGGTTCTGAAGTCTTCCACGTTCTTCATGAGATTCTGAAATGGCAGGATATCTGTGGCATGCACTTTCATCCATTCATACAAAAGCCAGGAATACTCTCTCGTGAGTCTCAGCGGGCAGAACCGCCTCCCCAAAACACACTCGGATATGCGATGTTTTCACCCGTTGGAATTCCAGGCCTGCATCAGGTTGGAACGATGTATGAACTGAGAAAGGCTCATTGACGATTTTTGATGGGATTCCAGGCGGGACAGGAGTACTCCCATGTGTAACTTTGATGTCAGCCCGTAGTTGGCTGCTCATGGTGACCCACTGCCGTTTGTTGAGGCCATTCGAAGCTTTTTTTGTTGATATTTCTTTTTTTTGGGAGTCGAGCGTTATTTGTCAGTGCTGGACTACGGGATGAATATAATGTCATTCCACTCTTCATGTCCTGGAACAGATGCTGAATAATCTGTCTGGGCAGGGGACTCGGAGACGTGAGCGATACATCTCGCTGGCACATGAGTCCGGGTGGGGATGAAATGGAGGAGGAGGCGCAGGACATTGGAGCAGAAGCATTTGTCTGGTGAAATGAGTGGATTTTTACCCAGTGACATGAGAGGAGAGCTGGACGCAGCTGGAGAACGCGTAGATGGAGATTGAGGATGACGAGGGAAGATTGACCCACAAGCACCGTTGGCAGGTAATACAGTGGAGATGTAGGCATGGAGCCCCTCGGAGTCACTTGTGCAGTTGGCCCGCGTATGCTGATTTGCCTGGCTAGTGACAACCGAATAGTAGCATCCGGACGAGGGATGACTTCTGGCTCTCACCCTATTGGACCCGCGTACTGGACAAAATGGGAGACCTTTGTTTCCCAGCTTTTTGAGAGGGAGGGACAAACATTCAAAATACTATAGGGAAATCATCAGTAGTCAGTTGGCCACTGCCTATGTGCGGCATCGTTCACCTCCTCTGCGGACAGGTCTTGACCGCGGCGTTCCCTCAGCGCTCACGTACTGCTGCTGCGGATGCTGGGAAAGGTGGGGGGGTCAGGAGCTAGTAAACAGCTCCATCAGCAGCAACTAAGTCTGGAGTCACTGATGTGCAGCTTCCCTTCACCCGCCTTGTGAGGAGGGCAGTCGCCAGCTAAGCAAGCTGCAGCAGGACATGGAGCAGTTCCTGAACAACAGGTGGTGGCCTACTTGGGACAGCCTCGCCACCCCAGTTAGAAGATCACTGGACTACTGGGCAGCCAATACTGGATTGATGTGTGGCCGCATCTTGCGACTGTTTGCAGTGGAAGATGCTGTCCTGCCCGGCCAGTCGTTGTGGCATCAGAGCGGGTGTTCAGGTTGCGGGCGGGGGCCATCGTTACCCAGTGTCTCCCCAATTGTCCACGGGAAATGTGGAAGGACTGACCTTTGTCAAGTTGTATCAGGCGTGGATCGGCCAAAGGATTTACACACACAATGCCTGAGGCGACAGACTACATCAGCATGACGCCTAACCCAAAACTGTATGAAATGAGTCTGGGTTCAAATTTCCTGCCTTAGCCGTTTTCTGATGCAGCCACAAACCTGAGCCACACATCTGCTCGACAGTTTTCTCCATATGCACCAACATCGGTTACCAGGGGACTGGTATGCCACCCACCTCCATACTCTGTCATTGTGCCACTCTCTGACCTCATGTTGATGCTGCTGTTGCTGGTCCCGTGACATCCACACTGTGTCATTGTGCCATCTCTGACCTCATGCCTGTTGCTGTGTTGTTGCTGCTGCAGTTCACCTTCACACTGTGGTCTTTGTGCCACTCGGCTGACCTTTGCTGTTGCTCTGGCTGTCACCTCCACTCTCTGTCATTGTGCCACTCTGTGGGCCTACTCCTGTTTTGCCACTCCAGAATGTCACTGTGCCACTGTCTGACTCTCAATGCTGCTGCTGCTGTCGGTGACCCTCAACCCTGTGTTTTTTTGCCACTCTGTGGCTACTACTGTTTTGACACCTCCAGAATGTCATGTGCACTGCCTGACCTCATGTGCTGCTGCTGCTTGACCTCCAACTGTGTCATTGGATCTCTGACACTCTGTGGCCTACGCCTTTTTTGCCACTCCTGAATGTCAATTGTGTCACTGTCTGACCTCATGTGCTGCTGCTGTCGTGCCTCCACACTGTGTCATTGTTGCCACTCTGTGGCCCCTACTTACTGTTTGCCTACTCCAGAATTGTCATTGTGCCACTGTCTGACCTCATTGCTGCTGCTTGCCGTGGACTCCACACTGTGTCATTGTGCCACTCTTTGGGCCTACTCTGTTTTAGCACCTCCAGAAGTCATTGTGCCCTGCCTGTCCTCATGCTGATTACCTGCCATAACCTCTAAACTGTGTATTGTGCCACTCTGTGACCTATTACGTGTTTTGCCACCTCCAGATGTCATGGTGCCACTGTCTGACCTCATGCTGCTGTGGCTGCCGCAGCACTCCACAGTCTGTCACTAATGTTGCACTGAGCTCTCAGCTTGTTTTTTTTTCAGCTTTCGCTTGCCATGACTTTTTCAGGCAAAACATTCCCGCTTAGTTTTTTTTTGGTCAGGTTTTGCCCTCTTTTAGATGCCCAGGGAATTTTACAGGAAGCCATTCTCCGAAGAGAAGCGGCATCAATGGCGTGTCTCATACTAAAAACACAACATTGTATGATGACCAAACCAGTCCTTGCATATTTTAAGCATGGCACATCAATTCTCAGCCCCTACAGGCTCTGTGCAGCTGGAAATAGATGTTTTTTAACGCTTATTTGTGCCGTAGTAATTCGGGACCAAAAACTGAATTTTGTCGGAAATTCTTCGAAAGTGTCGAATCGAAATTTTTGAGAAATGTGCGCTCATATCTCAGTGACAACCATAATGGTTGTCCATTCCCTTGCCCCATACAAGTTCAACATAGACTTGTAAAATTTTGTTTAACTTCACTGCTTTATATAGATTGTGAGAAAAGATTTTTAATTTAAAGGGACTAACTTTTTATTTGTTATAGGGCTCACAACTGTATTATATTAAACTTTGCAATTCGTTTGTATTATAAATTATTTACCTGTCCTGCTGTGCAAAACCAGACACGGAGCCTTGTCTTTCCCTCTCCTCTATTCCCCTGCAAACCACCTGACGTTCATTGATCACATGGCCTCACTGAATGGTACATCACACTCAGTGGGTGTGCTTTGAACCCAGTCTCAGTTCAGAAACACACACCTATAGTGGGTATGACCTGAGCAGAGAACAATCTGGCCGCATTCACTCTTTCCAGCCTATAGTTTGCAGGTGAATACAAATACAAATTACATTAGAATAATTACAGGGGAGGGGTAACTGCTTGTTTTTCTTTGAGTCCTGCTGGCAGAACTTAGTAATGGGAAAAGAAAACAGCAGTTCAGAGCTAGGGATTGTGTACTGCTGTCATGAAAATGATGACTATAGATCTGTAGTTTACACCATGACTTAGTTTTTATCATTATCATGACAGCAAGTAGAGAGCTGAGGGAGATTACACACTAATGTCAGCACATAGATCCTATCAGTGATAAATGTGGAGGGAAGTTTTAGATTTCAATGCAGTCTGGGACTTGTAGGAAATAGATGCTGGAGAGCTACTGACACTCCCACAAGCAGGAAGTTTCACTGCAAATAGTTAATCTTATGATAGATGAACTAAGGAGGCAAAAGAAAAGAAAAGAAATACAGGAAGGTAGTGGAATATCTTTACTTTTCAATACAAATGCTGTTTATAGTGTTCTATGAAATATTTAAACTTCCAGATAACCCCTTCATGAGTATATTTTGGTATATGTCAAACACCATCCTTGGTCCTCCAAACAGAAGCCTAATATAATTTGTAGACAAGGAACCATCACTCCATATCACAAGTAAATCATCACATTCCAATGAATCACTCAAAACAGTTTTTGAAAGCAAAAAAAAACCAAAAAACACATGGTTTACAGTTTTAGGCTAGATGATGGTCATTACAATTACAAGACAATCCATTATTTTTACCATTCTTACCTTAATGTATGTATAGTTTTTTGGGTGATTACATTTATTTCATTTTTATAGAAAATTCTATTCTATATTCAGATATACTTATAGCGTTACATTTTCAATAAAACTCTGCATATGACATAAAATAAGTTGTTGTTTTGTCATCTGCTTTTTCAATTTATTTAACATGGATTTCAATTTGAAGCAAGACCCTTAGCAAATGTTAAAGAAGTGCAATTTATGATATGAGCAGAAGGTATAAAATTGTTTTTCCTTTTTCCCTTTCCAGTCAGGGCATAGAAAATGTGCTTTTGGGGTTAATTCTTTCAGTCAGATCTTCAGTGGATTTGAATTGCTAATGGTGTCATGAAGAGGTCGGGCACAGCTTGAAATTCACAAATCATTTTCACTATGTAATAAGTATGTAAAAAAGGGGATTTAAGCTAAACATGTAAGTGAATATGAACTAAAATTCATAGGACACTTTCCATGATAAGTTGTTGAAAATAAAATGTAGCATTTGAAAGTTGTATTTAGAAGGTTGAAAGATTTCTCCAACTGGAAACACACTTGAAATATATTTTCTAAATGGCTTTCTTTTACGATACAGAAGAATAAAGAAAATATGTTTGAGAAAATATATGTATATATTTTATAGTTTTATTTTCTATTTTGCACATAAGGTCTGTAAAAGCTATTCTACAGCACCTACCAGCATTGTCCTTATAAACATACAAGGGGTAAAAAGGAAAAGGGAAACCCCTTAAAAAAAAAAATAAAAAAAAAGGGTAAAAAACCCCCAGGAAAACAGAATAACTCAAATTTGAGGAATCTATACATTTATTGGCCTTGATTTATATCACACACTTGTGTTAGATTAGTAGGACAAGTCATTAAAGGCATATGTGATGCTCTATTGAAGAATGCTATTGGAAGAAACCACTAATACTACTTTTCCACAAAACCACAATTTTGAAAAATATTGTATGGTGTTCAAGGCACTCGTACAAAATGAGGTACCAGAGTGGCATTGATATCATTGGGCATCTGGGGCAAATGATGGATATGGATCTGTAACCTCAGAACATGGCCATAGATTATTACTGTGGTAAAACATTGAAGCAAATGGCTCTTTATCTCATCATTTACTCTCAAACTACGCCACATTTAGGGTTAGCCATGAAGAAAATCACGTGCAGGGGGCAAGGATATCACAGGATTTACTAGACTCAGGATGCAGGTCAGAAGAGGTCTCTGGAACATGATCTAGGAGTGTATTAGCTTCCTCTGGATGAGCATTATTACTATATGGGAATATTACTAATGGGAGAATTATTACTAGTAGGACCACTCTAGTAGAGCATTGTTACAAACGGGTGCACTTTTGGGTTGCATTATTACTATTCATAGTTCTTGACAGCTTTTAATCAGTGGTGTGCTCTCTTCTATAAGGTGTAATACTGAATTTAAATTAAAATGTGTTATGAGCAGGAGTGGATTCTCTGTGCCAACCGCGGTTTAAGCTTTGCTGAAGAGCAGAGTCTAAGGAGCCCCTGGTCTCCACCCTCAACCCCCGCAAAGATGCTTGAACTCTGCTGAAAGGGAACTCTCAGGTTGCTACTCCCCCTGGAGGGGGGGGAAAGGCGCTTTCAGGGCATGGTACAGGAGGGCTAGGTAGGTGCGTGGTCAAGTCACTGGTGAAGAGGTCAAGGTAGGCGATGCTGAATCAAAATCAAGGTCATAGGCACAACGTCAGAGAAGGCAGAGGTCATGTGTAAACAGATCAGGAAAGTCAAAATCACAAGCAGAAACACAAGCCAAGTGCAGGTAAACACACCAAGATTAACCAACAAACTGGCATTGAGGTACAGTTTAGTGGAGGAGCACTTATATAAATACTGTTGGACTGGGGGACCTGGGGCACACAGGGGAGATGATCTTAGGGCCCTAACTGTAAATGAAAATATTAGTTGTTTATTTTTAGGCTTCTCAGACATAAATGCTTGCATTTTACCCCCTAATACAATTTCAAAACAAACTTAATGTGCATGTACAATCCAAGTGAGTCCATATCTTCGTCCCACACTAAGGGCCAATTCCCGTCTGTCTACACATTTGTCATAGTCTAACAACTTTTTTAATCAGGCAATGGCTCCATCTATATCCCCCTCCAACTCCCACCAGCCCACATACAATATTCACCTCCAAGTTTTCCCTTGGTCATGCACCGCACCACTGCCTAAAATAATATTATAAACACAATCAAGAAATCCCCTACTCATAGGGTCAGAGACAGGTGTGCAGTGACTTTTACAATAAGGGACAAGTGTAAGCTACCACTATACAAACCTGAAAAACTACATTTTTGCCAATAGAGACCCCCAGAGTGGCAGGGGGTACTAAAACCCCAGGTACAAGTTCTCCCCAGATAGTAGGTGGTAAATTTGGCCCCAGTTCATAGGGGGGGCCCAGGAGGAGGGGTGAGGGGGGGACCTTTTGGGAGATTGTAATGGTATCCCAGTTAAGCAGTTTATAGGTAAAAAAAAATAAATACTTTGGACTCCGGGAAACCTTAGTGGTGCATGCAGGCACTTTAAATCAGGGGTTTGCAAAACAATTTCCCCAAGGAGCCCTCAAAGGGAGAAAGCCAGCAAAGGAAATGGAAAAAGGAGGTGAGAACATGAGGGGGGACCAGATCTGGCCAAGTAAAGGGGAATACATGTAGCACCTTGGGTTTTACAAAAAATATACCTTCCATTTTCCCTTCAGGGTTAGTGTGCATTTAGCCATGCATCTATACCTTCTTGTTAAATTACTTTGGCACAGGGGGATGTTTTCGGACCGGATGGATCCCGGGGCCACTGCAAACATGTATAACCCCGCCAAGGAGCGGATCTAAGTATTCCCGGTTTTCACCAAGCCCACCGCAAAGCGGTGGACTTGCGCGGGGGGAAGTTACCCGGTCGCCTTCTGCTGACGTGTCTTGCTTGTGGGCAGCCAAGGGGGGTTCTGGTACAGAATACCCGGTGTAGGGAAGTCGTGGGGCAGGCGAAAGGTCAGGGGGGCGTTTAAAAGGTTTTTTGGTCAATAAACGTAGCAAGAGGGTCAGACACCCAAAAACACAAGAACGACTTCCAAAGCTTTTCCCAGGCTATGGCACAAAAATCTGGTCGGAAGTCCCCGGGGCAGTAACCCCTTTTTAAGGACCCCCAAATTTAAACCAAATTACTGGGGCGCTGGCCCTTTTAAAAACCAAAAGAACTGCCGGCCCAACGCCTAGGGGGGGCTCCGGGCACGGAGCCGCGGGAGCTGCACGGGGACAGAGTGTGGCCAGGAAGTCTTGGGCCCCTTGGGGGAAACGAGCGCGCCCGCGGCCCGACATTCGGACGCGGCCCACTCGCTTTTCCCCGGGGCGGGGGGGGGGGGAGGCGGGGCGGTGGGCAAGGGTGTCCCCAGCCCGACCCATGGCTGCTGGACCACCCGTGACAAGTAGGATTCATTAAATATGTCCTGGGGATTGTGTCCTTGATCCTAGAAAACCCCAATGTACTGTATTTACTCATTAGTGAGTCCCTCAGCTACTGCAATAACAGAGACTACAAAGCTGGAATTAAGAAGTGGAAGCTGTCAGCTGAGAGGACATGCTAAAGTGTGACTTTACCATTGCCACATCCATCAGCCATCCTATTTTAATGAATAGGCCTTTATGACCAGCACATTTTTTAGTTTTGCCTCCCTGTGTTTTTAACATTGTAATTTTTTTTAGTGAGCGTTGTAAAGAGGCCTTGTTTTAGCGGAGAATTTACTTTTTTTGGGGGGTAGTTTGAGTTTTCATATAAATTATTTTGCAGATTGTTTTTCTATTTTTTTTAATTATTTTTAACACCATTCACACTTCACACTAAATAATTTTACAGGCTTTTAGGGTCATGTGGATACCTAATATGTATAGGGTTTTTTGTGTAATATAGGCACAATATTTTTTACAATGTTTTTACGTTTTTTTTAAACTTTTTTTATAATCCCATGAAGGGATAAATATTTAATTTTTTTTTTTACATTTAGTAATGAAATTTCACTTTTATGCAATACATTACTTCTGTGCAGTAAAACACAGGCACATTAAAGGGGACACCAGTTCCCCCGACCGTAGGTTTTTAACAGACGCCTTGGGCTTTGCTAGGTCCCCAGGGCTGATTGTACAGATATTCCCTGGGCTCCACTGGGTCACTGGGAGTCCTGATCACCCAATGGAATAGGGGAATGCCCTTTGAAAATGCCGTGGTCACTGGGTTAAGCGCCGGGGATCGGAGGTTTCCTCTACTTCCTGGCACTTACAAAGATTGCTCTAGGAGCAGAGCTATTAAGAACAGTTCAGTTCCTAGTACAGCTGCGGCACTGGGGGCCGCAAAATCCCTCTATCTGCAGCATTGTCACAAGATTTGGGGCGGACATTCTGGAGTAAAAGAAACTTTCCTATACCTATTCATTACCATTACTTAAAAATAACCTGCGGCCATTCCTGGTATAGTAAATTTATATCTTTATTTATGAATACACTGCATGATAATTGTTAAATCTCAAGTATTCCATGGCTAATGTGCAAACTTTTAGAGGTTCCAAAATAATTTCTTTGATTTGAAAAGTAGAGACAACAATTTGATGTAGTGTAACAATTAGGGCGACATGTATGAATCCGCCACTGGGGGGGCGCACCTTTCCGCCTTTTTTCCCCCGGCGAAACCTGCGCCGTTTTAAAGTCGGCCGGGGGGCGCACTCATACATTCCATGAAAAGTCCCCCCAGCCTCGCCAGTGTTTAAGGGCATTGGGGACTTAGGCGCAGTGCGCGCAGAGTGACTCTTTTTTGTGTTTGGCTAATTAAAAAGGCGCGTTATTTGGACCAAGGGGAGAGCGAGCGACCCCCTATGGGTTTTCAAAATGCAATCTGAAATAAAACTGTACATGGCCGAAATCAAATGAAATACTGCCGAATTGTCCCATTGTAATAAAATAAAATAATATGGGGGGAAATAAAAAAAAATTTTTAATTCAATAAAATCAGGTTTTTTTTTTTTCCTTTTATTTCGTTGCCAATAGTATTGGGTAACGAAAATAAAAAATAAAAAATTTTATTTATTTAAATTTTTTTTCTTTACCCCCATATTATTGATCATTTTATATACACTTGGACAACTTTGGCAGTATTATCATTTTATTTCGGCCATGTAAGTTTTAAATTTCAGATTCATTAAAAACCCCTAGGAGCGTTGCTCACTCTCCTTGGGCCAAATTTCCGAGCCCCCTTTTAAATTAAAACCAATCACAAGCTCGGGTCTGATTTCTATTCCCCATAGAAATCTATGAGAAAGTAGCTCGCGCTCTGATTGGCTAACTGGACAGCCCCCGCCGCTTTAACCCAAACACTCTTTTTTCTGCCTTTTACTGTATTTTTTAACGTCCCCCTTTGAAATGATTGGGCAATATTTTTCCCCTAGGTTAGAATGGGCCCGTCGCTCCTATTCTGATTTGGTCAATTTTCCTCCATAGGGTTTGAATGGGCCACTGTCGCTCCTATTCGATTGGCTGGGTTTTTTACGACCAATCAAAAAGCTTTAAAAAATTTGAATTACTGATTTCCCCAAGTCTCTCATTGCAATTCCTTATTAGCCCGGGCCCGCGACAAAAACGTTTTTTTCGGGATTTTCTGATTTATTTTTAGATAAGGGTTTCACTCTTTTTTCTGAAAAAAGTTTTACCTTCAAAAAAAATATTTTTTTATTTATACTCCATGCC
>JAODAL010069429.1:0-16353 GCA_025379985.1 Phyllomedusa bahiana | reverse complement strand
TTTTTCCCCACACAGGTCGGGAGCGTACGGCTCTAAGCAACGAACCACGCTGGCTGGTGACAAAACCTTGTGCCAGGCAAGGTGGTGTGCGATAACGGCGAAATCTGCTTGCCGCCCTTAAGATCGGTAGCTGGAGCACATCCCATGCCTGGCACATGTCATGAACCTTGTCGTCCCAAAATTTCTAAAGAGCTACCCGGTCTGGACTGCCTGCTGAAGAAGGCCCGAGGTCTGAGTTCGCACTTCCGCCGTTCGCACCCCTGCTTCATCCCGCCTGGCTGCGTTGCAGCGTCAGCTCGGCCTCCCCGTCAACCGTCTCATTGTTGACGTGGCAACACGCTGGAATTCCACCCTCCACATGCTCCCAGCGATGGTGGCAGCAGCGCAGTGCCATTACGCAGTACAAAGTGACACATGGCCTGACAAGCAGCGTACGGACCTCGGGTGTTGAACAACCGAGAGTGGGAGCAGGTGAAAGAGCTCTGCACCATCCTTGCCAGTTTTGAAGAAGCCACCAAAATGGTCAGTGCGGACAATGCCCTTGTCAGCATGAGCATTGTGGTGATCTTAGTTCTGGAACGATCGTTGGACACTCTGAAACAACAGGTCCCGCCAGCACGGAGGAGGAGACGGACACAGATGCGACACGGAGCCTTTCTCTCCGTCAAATCCACAAGGCCCGACAGTTTTCACAATTTCATCGGTCTTCATTAGGCAGTGGTTTCGGGGTCCAGAGCTAGTGCAAGGTGGCGCATCAACTCTCAGGGTGCATCATCCTCAGGCAAGCTCAGGGCTGTGTTTGAAGCTGTGCCGGAGGCAGCGGAGGAGGAGGAGGAGAGGTATTCCTAACACCGATGTTACCGACGTCCCTGCCTTGGAAGAGGTTGGCGCGAACTTTGAGGAGGAGGAGGAAGATGAGGAAGATCATTTGCTAGTGCCCCTCGACCCAGAGGCTTGGGAAATCAAGGCTCCATCTCTCACATGAGTGCTTGGATGCTCCATTTCCTCCAACATGATCCTCGCATTAAGGCCATCAAAAATGAACAACATTACTGGGTGCCACCCTCCGGATCCCCGGTACAAAACAAAATCAGCACTTTCCTTCCACCCACCCAAATAGAGATAAAAATGCAGGAAAGGAGACCTTGCTGATTGATCAACTGAGACATCTGTTGCGTCTGCTTCACGTTCCCCAAATGTCACGGTGGAACAACATCATGCGACGTGACAGCAATAGAGTGCCAAGTAGGGCGTAGCGGCATCAGCAGGCAAGTGGCAAGAAAAAAAAAAGCCTAATGGTGACCTCTGGCAATCTCTTGTATTACCGACCGTCAAACCAACCTCATGTCAATGCAGGCACAGACATCCAACACACAGAGATCCACTTAAGATCCATGTCGCACGAGACTATCTGCGTCTCAACACCGATGTTTTTGCATTGTGTTCCGGACCCAATAGACTTCTGGGTATCCAAAATGGACGGATGCCCGAGCTGGCTCGTCACTGCCATAGAGGGTGTTTGTCCTGCCAGCAGCCAGGCGTCGTAATCTGAGTCGGACTTCAGCACAGCTGAGGAAGTCATGAACAAGACAAACGCATCCGGCTTTCCACAGATAATTGGATCGTTTGACTTTCAATCAAGATGAATCAGGGCATTGATCTTCTGGATTGATGGTTTTGTGGCCCCCAAATGGCCGAGTCACCGATTAGTTGCCGGTCTACTTCACATTCCTTTTCAATACAGAAATGGTCCTCTTGAAAACTTTATTTTTCAAAAATGAACATTTCTTACTGCAATTTATTTATTCTCTTATCCCAACAATTCATTTTGATGGTTTGCTTGTGAGAGACTTGTAAAAGACAGCCAAGGTTTTGTCATGACAACACCGATTCCATTTAGCCTTCACGTTAGTCTTAAGAAGTTTTCGCAATTAGTCAAATGTTGTTGTGGTCAGTTGCTGTGAATACAGTCAATAAACATGATCCTATTGGAACAAAATGTGACTTCTAAGTGGCGATTTCTCCCTCACAATTTTTAATAGTGGCTTGAGAAGTCATATTTATAATTTTTTTTTGGGGTCATGTGCTGTGAAGATACAGCTATAAATAATGGTCCCTTGGAATAGAAAAAGTGGCTTCTAAGTGGCATTTTCTCCGTCACAATTTTTAAACAGTTCTGAGAAGTCATTTTTATAATTTTTGGGTCAAGCTGCTTTGAAATGCAGCAATACTAACAGATCCTATTATAAAAAAAATGTTGTTTTCTAAACAGGACATTTGGTTCGTGCACAATAGACCAAAGGGCCTCAAGGGTCTTCTTTGAATTATTGGGGGAATTTTGCTGTGACATGCAGCAATACTACAGGTCCTATTCTAAAATGTAGTTTCTAACAGACATTAGTTCTTCACAATTGACAAAAGTGGCACAATGGATCATGTCTTTGAAATTTTGAGGCATTTTTGCTGTGACATGCAGCATATACTACAAGGTCCTATTCTAAAAAAAATGTTTGTTTCTTAACAGACATTTGTTCTGTCACAATTGATCCAAATGCTCAAGGGTGATGGGTGCTGTTCAGAAACAGGAATAGGTAGGACACTGTTTATGACACATATTGCACATAATGAACTTGTTTTTGCAAGATCTTTAACATAGCTATCAATCCTGTAATGCGACATACCCATTTAATACAATGAAAAAAAAGAGAAACAACAAAGACATGGTGGATATCCATCCTATTTTTAAAAATGTGTTTTCTTCTCGAATTAAAGTACTAAAATACTTGCATGTACACAAAATATCTGTTAAAAAAATTCCTCTGAATTAATACAAGGGAGACAAGGGAAAACTTTACCATATGTAGGTTATATCAGAGAAACATGTAGTATGATCACAGCACAGAGAAAAAAGTACAGAACCATTTCCCTTCCAGCACGTTGAGTAAAATGAGAAAAAGAAAAGCCAAGAGTAAAGGGCAACCTGGGTGTAACAGATCGTTAACCACCATATTTCCAAGCAAGCCAATGGATCCTCACTCATACGAGGGGCCACGCTACTCCCCATGTGTATATGACTAGGTGTACAATTGAAGGCTGAGTTCTCACACTTTTCCTGCTTCCGCACTTCTGCTTCAGCAAACGACAGTTTTTCGTTGGCTGGCTTCATCAGGCATTTAACTGCGTGTTAATAGATCGACGGACGCCAGCCTGGCTTTCAAACCGCACCCACTGTAACTCCGCCCTGGTCATGCTGTGGCCAGGACAGTATAGACCAAAATGTCCATTTCAACTAAAATGGTGGTTGAAGACTCCTTTTCCGGCACTTTTTAATGTGGGGGTCATGCAGGATGTGGGGGCTCATTCTGTGGCCCATGGACAGGTATAAGTCAATGTCCAGTGAAACTAAAATGGTGGTTGAAAGACTCCTTTTTCCGTCACTTTTTACATGTGGGGGTCATGCTAGGATTGGGGGCTCATGCAGTGGCCCGGACAGGTATAGTCAATGCCAGTTCAACTAAAATTGGTGGTTGAAAGTACCCTTTTTACAGGCACTTTTTAAATGTGGGGTCATGCAAGGTTTGGGGCTCATGCTGTGGCCCAGACAGGTTATAGTCAATTTCATTCAACTAAAATGGGGTTTGAAAAGACTCCTTTTTCCGGCACTTTTTAAATGTGGGGGTCTATCAGGTTTGTGGCTTCATGCGTGCGCCCAGACAGGTAAATCAATGTCCAGTGATAACTAAAATGGTGTTGAGAAAGACTCCTTTTTTCCGCACTTTTTAAATGTGGTTTCATGCAGGTTTGGGGCTCATGCTGTGGCCCCAAGGTCAGGTATGTCAATGTCCTGTGAAACTAAAATGGAGTTGAAGACTCCTTTTTTCCGTCACTTTTTAAATGTGGGGTCATGCAGGTTTGGGGCTCGATGCTGTGGCCGCAGGACAGGTAAAGTCAATGTCCAGTGATACAAAATGGTGGTTAGAAAGACTCCTTTTTCCGTCACTTTTTAAATGTGGGGGTCATGCATGTTATGTGGGCTCATGTCAGTGCCCAGGGCAGGTATAGACAATGACCAGTGAAACTAAAATGGTGGATGAAAGGACTCCTTTCATTCCGGCACTTTTTTAAATGTGGGGCATGCAGGTTTGGGGCTCATGCTGTCTGGCCAGACAATGTAGAGTCAATGTCCAGTGAACTAAAATGGTGGTTGAAAGACTCCTTTTTCCGTCACTTTTCTAAATGTGGGGGTCATGCAATGTTTGGGGCTCATGCTGTGGCCCAGACAGGGTATAGTCAAAGTCCAGTGAACTAAAATGGTGGTTTGAAAGACTCCTTTTCCGCCGGCACTTTTTTAAATGTGGGGTCATGCAGGTTTGGGCTCATGCTGGTGGCCCAGGACAGGTAAGTCAATGCCAGTGAAACTAAAATGTGTGGTTGAAAAGAACTTCCCTTTTTCCGCACTTTTAAAGTGCGTGGTGGGTCTGCAGGTTTGGGGCTCATGCGTGTGGCCCGAGAAAGTATAGTCACTGTCCAGTGAAACTAAAATGTGGTTAAAGACCTCCTTTTACGTCACTTTTAAATGTGTGGGTCATGCAGTTTGGGCCTACATGCTGGTTTGGCCCAGTACAAGGTAATAGTCAATGTCCATGAAACTAAAAATGGTTGGTTTAAAGACCCTTTGTTTTCCGGCACTTTTTAAATGTGGGGTCATGCAGTTTGGGGCTCAGTGCTGTGGCCCATGACAAGTATATGTCAATGTCCAGAATGAAAACTAAAATGGTGTTTGATATAGTCCTTTTTCCGTCACATTTTAAATGTGGGGGTCATGCTGGGTTTGGGGCTCATGCGTGGCCCAGGACAGTAATAGTCAATGTCCAGTGGAAACTAAAATGAGGTGGGTGAAAGACTCCCTTTTTCCGTCACTTTTTTTAAAGTGGGGTCATGCAGGTTTGGTGCTCATGCTGTGGCCCTGACAGGTATAGTCCAATGTCCCTTCCAGTGAAACTAAAATGGTGTTGATAGACTTCCTTTTTTCCGGCACTTTTTAAATGTGGGGTCCTGCAGGTTTGGGCTCATGCTGTGGCCAGGACAGGTATAATCAATGTCCAGTGAAACTAAAATGGTGGTTTGAATACTCCTTTTTCCGGCACTTTTTAAATGTGGGGGGTGCATGCAGGTATTGGGGGGCTCCATGCTGTGGCCCAGGACAGTATAGTAAATGTACCAGTGAAAACTAAAATTGTGGTTGGAAAGACTCCGTTTTCCGGCACTTTTTAAATGTGGGGTCATGCAGTTGGGGGCTCATTGCTGTGGCCTCCATACAGGTATAGTCAATGTCGCATATGAAACTAAAAGTAGGTGGTTGAAGACCTCTCCTTTTGCGGCAATTTTTAAATGTGGGGGCCATGCAGTGTTTGGGGCCTCAGCGCGTTCCAAGACATGATATTCATTCCAGTTCAATAACTTGATGGTCAAATCATACTGCCTTCTGCACTTTTTAATTTGTGGGTGATGCAGGTTTAAGGGTCAGGCTGGTGTACAAGCAGGGATGTAAATGGACCCTGTGACAATTTTTTTTCTTGACTTTTATAACCTCAGAAAGTGTTTGCCTAAGATGTAGGACGTATCCATTTGACTGTTTGTGGAATTAATTTCAGCTTCTGCTCCAGCCTTGTGTTTGGGGTGTAATAATGAAGGTGTTGTGTGCTCTCACCATAGACTTTAATGTAAATCGCTGCATAATATCGATGCTCGCTAGACTCGTTTATCGTAAAAAAACCTTATCGATAGGCGGCCGCTATTCGACTATCGATCGAATCTCGATAGCCAATGCAATCGCTCAACACTACTTGTTAGGTATGGGCAAAAGTGACAAAACGCTCTGCACTCCAAATAAAGGTTTCAATATCCTTTTTTGGAAACAATGCATTTCGTGGTACACTTTCTCAAGTTTCCTCATAAAGTAATTAGCTTAGAAATCCACAAATACTTGTTAATACTTCTTAAATGGGCAATTGAACCATGTATACTAAATCCAAATAGGAGTACACCAAAGCTCATAACAAAAGTGTTCTTAATGGGAAAAGGAAATAGTAAAAAAAAACTTATAGAAAATGATTAGCTCTTGGAAGACTGAGATTAGACTTAACAACACTGGGGAGTTCTGTTGTAGCTTCTTAAATGTTTCCCAATCTGAATGATAGTGCTGCAAACATCTTTACCTATGCTTGCACCTTTGGCGTTCACAATAGACTAATTGCATAGACCACCAAAGCCAGAATCTCTTCCTGTTAAACTCTGATTAATGTTCTAGCAGGCATCCACTATTTCAGGGCAAAGAGGGACCACTGGAAGCCACTGAAATCATTGTCCACGTTTGTAGAATCTGCTGGGGTGCCTTAGTAACTGATTAAGGACAACTGGATCTTTAAGGTGTTTATTACAAAGGATATTATAAATTTATGTATATTTATGTATATACATACACAAATGGGAAACCTAACTAACTAAGAGACAAAGATACTTTCTTAGCCAATTAGCACGGTTCTTATACAATCCATAGAATGTGTTGTAGAGGTCGTCTCCTGTAGGTGGCATCCTTGTATCGAGAGCAAAGCTTCTTCCTTTGGTCAACAGTCTTGCAAGACAGGTCATAGCTGTTACATAGTTACATAATTAATATGTTTGATAAAAGACACATGTCCATCAAGTTCAACCAAGGGTGGGGAAAATTTGGGTGAAGGGAGGGAGAAAAGGAATTTTTTAAGCCTACTCTCCCCTATTGATGACAACTTTGAGGACCATAAGGCAACATCCACTCTGCTCCAATGATGATTTCATTTCTGATCCTAGAGTTGCCATCAGACTGGATCCAGATATTTTATACAGCTACATACAAATGAATATTCTTTGAAGATTCAGGTAGTTATCTAAAGACCTTTTTAAACCCTCACCTGTTCCCTGCTGTGAACAACTCCTCAGGAAGGTTATTCCACAGGTTCACAGTTCTCATAGTGAAGAGGGCTTTTCTCCTCTGGAGATTGAATCCTTTTTTTCTCCAGACCAACGGAATGTCCTCTGTGTCTTTGTTTTGAGTGGGGGCTTTACATGAAATTGCCTTTTTCCATAACTTTTGTAGGAGCTATTTATATATTTAGATACATTAATCATGTCCTCCCCAGAGGCCGTCTTTTCTCAAGAACTAAAATAATGTTCAAATCTACTAACCTCTCCTCCTCATAACTAAGGATGCGCGCTATCCCATATTAGTTTGGTTGCTTGACTTGAACCTCTCTAGTTTTTCCATTACATCCTTGTCTATGAACTATTTGCCCAAAAACTGAAAGCATATTTCAAGTGAGGCCGTAACAATGCTATATAACAGCAGTTAGTAGTTTAAAAAAACATTCCCCCCTGTCCCATGATGCCTGTTTTTAATACATGCCAATCAGTCCGCTGGCCTTAGAGACAGCTGATTTGACACTTCAATGCTGTTCTGTAGTCTATGATATTCAAGTACGCCAAGATCCATCTCGA
The DNA here is from genome assembly GCA_025379985.1 of Phyllomedusa bahiana. Lineage (NCBI taxonomy): Eukaryota > Metazoa > Chordata > Amphibia > Anura > Hylidae > Phyllomedusa > Phyllomedusa bahiana. The sequence goes on along the minus strand of JAODAL010069429.1, from coordinate 8,820 downwards.
AGGAGCGATTCTGCTCCCATTTTTTTTCTCCCCCTAAACATAAGATGCTGCATATTATTACTACCAAGATGCAGAACTTCACATTTATCCACATTGAACCGCATTTGCCAAGTGGATGCCAAAACACTCAGTGTGTCCATGTCTGCTTGCACTTTATGAACCTCTTCTATAGATTGCACTACACTACATAGCTTGATGTCATCTGCAAAAATAGAAACAGTGCTAAAATCGACTCACTATGTCATTAATAAATACATTGAATAAAAAAGGTTCCAGTACTGAGCCTTGGGGTACACCACTCATAACAGGGGACCACTCAGAATAGGAGTCATTTACCAGCACTCTCTGTGTACGATCCATCTAAATGGGAAGTCCCGTCCCACTCTAAAAATACCAGCCCACAACCACCCCAGAAGTGGACCATCACATTAGAGGGTCCACTTCTGACGGTAACCCGCCTCTTCCCAGTACCCCTGGTGCATTGGGTACTGGGGTAATAGTGGCAATGGGGTTTAGTTGTTACAGCCATGGGTTGTAAAAACACCACTGGCTGACACCAATCCCAAGCGACAGTAATGAAGAGGCATCTATCAGATCCTCCATTACTAACACTGGCAATAAACAGAAAAAATCCACACTGACATAACAAAAAAAACACTTCATTTAAACAAAGACTCCCCGACTACATCCCTCATTGACCATTTTTTTAAAGGAAAAAAATCAGAACGCTGAACTGATGTAGTCCAACGATGTATTCCTCAAGGAAAACACATTATATACACAATATTTTATATTATATATATATATTATAATTTTTAATATATATATATATATATATATATATACACTAGCAAACTATACGGCACCCAGTGTCGGAGGTGGGTGATGCCTTATGCCCCAGAGCAACCTATTTCTTTTAGGGGAAAAAAGCTGAGTATTGATGGGGGTTTAGGCATCACCGCTTTTCGGGAGGCGGAGGGGCATCAGCATATGGGAGAGCTGGGTAACATCCCCCATAGCATATAACCCGATTCCCTGTCCTGCTGTAGGGGATAGGATTTCACAGACAGACCCAGATATGCACAAAGACACGCACAGACATGCACGCACACAAATGCACACATGCACACACAAACCCCCATATGAAACATATATGCACACCAATGACACACTAACACCCTGTCACACATAAAACCCCCTTTAAAACTTGAAACACCCCATGTAAAAACACCCCCGACACACAGCAAATACACCCAGTACTTAAACTACCCATGAAAAAAAACCACAAAAAGTACATAAATAACATACCCCCATGTCACACTGCAATCCAGACACATATATGTACACACATGCCCCCCTGTACAACATGCCCCCCCCTATGCCACATACAACCCATTGACAACATAACCCCATAGACACACATACACAAACGCCCATATACACATACATGTACACACCCTGAAGTATTGAACCACGGTACTCCCCACCTTCTCCCCCTTCTTCAGGCTGGAGAGACACCTGCTGGAAAGGGAGACAGGGCAATCTGTGCCTTGAGCCTTGTTCACATCAAGTTTATTTAACTCGTCTTGGACCATTTCTACATTCAGCCAATCTATTATGTCAGTTGTTTCATTAATGGTATGGCTCCCCTATCTCCGTAGGGGCCCCGCCCCCATCACTCTAGCAACCCCCCCTAATCGCAGGGGGCCCACCCCATCCACATGACCCCCCCCACATCAGTACTTTTCCTCATTTTTTATACAGAGCTGGCATTTATATGACTTTATATCTTAAAAAAATTTTTGGCTTTTGTCTTCGCCCTTTGGGGCCACCTCCCTTTTATTTTGTATTTTAATTGTTTTGATCATTTTTTTACATATTTTTTTTAAGCTCTTTGAAATTTAAAAGGCTATTGACCCCTTGACTTTATTTTTAAAAATCCCCTTTTTTTATTTTTCCCCCTTTTAACAGAAGGTGAAGTCATGTTGGTTTTTATTTTTAATCGTTTTAAATTTGTTCCCCATGGAAATTAATTTTGCTTAAATTTTTCCCAAGTATTTTTTAAAGCTCTCCAATTGGCTTACAACTATTTGAAAATGCTGCCCCAGTTTGTATTGTGCCCTCAAAAAAAGGGAAATTTTTTTTCCCCTCCCGTCTTGTTTTTTTTTTCCCAGTTTTACTAAAACAAATTATTTTGGTCGCTGTTCCCAGATTTTCAGAAAAAGGGGTGCCCCAAACAAATTCTGTTTGTTAAAAAATTACCAGATCAAACAGAGCATACTTTAAGGGGATCTTCCACAAAGGCCCATAAAATTGTTTGTAAAAGGTTGAAAGAACTTCCCCCCCATTAGTAAAAGCGAATGTGACCGCAGCAATCGGGAAATTGAAGTGCCCTTTTATAAAGTACCCTTCGTTGCCCGCTCCATTGTTTTGCATCTGATCCTTTGTCAGTTTTTGCTTTCCGTAGGCTGAGAACTATTAATACCCCCTTTAGGTTGCCCTTGGGGGAAGCTTTTAGCTGTCTTCTTCTAGAAGATAAGGGTTTTGTTTCAGAGAATCTTGATTCCAGAGGGAAACATGCCCCATTTTTTAAACAAAAATTTTTTTCCCAGGGGTTTGCCCAGATATAATCAGCCCACCTCCTTTTGTCATGAAAGCTACTGCCCGTGTGAAGGGTATAATGTTGCTTCCAACAACTTTCAGAACTGTAACCCTACATTTTCACCTTTAATCAACAGCCATTCAACATCTCAGACAATTTGTGGAAAGACAAGCAAATCAGTTAAGAGGGAGGATTCACAATAAAACTAATTGTTTCATGTACATTTCACCCAGATTTAGGTACTGTAATTTGCTGCAAATTTTGGCTGAAACCATGGCTGATGACTTTCCCCAAGAAATACTTAGTGAAGGGTTATAATTGTTTAAATTCTGTGTACTATTTAGAATTAATGTTATTCATATATGTATTTCACCCCAGTAATTAACTCAAGGTCTTAAGTTTTTTTCTAATGGTTATCTCTCCTATCCTTATGCACCTCTATAGGATACAACTTTTACCACCACTTTGGTGATCTTCTTGCTATTGTTCAATTTTTTTGCTTATTGTACTAGTTGATTAGTTTTCTTCATATTTGCATTTTTATTAAAGTTTTTTTCCTAAGTAATACAGTGGAAACAATTTAAAGTCATATGATGAGAAAAGAAGCAGATCCAGAAATAATTATGTCTAAAGCTTCTTCAACGACACCCATGTGTGTTTCAACAAAAGAAAAATTTTTGAGAGAATGAAAAGATTGGACATTGAGAAATTTTTAATATTGGGTTAACTTGTTTTAGCTTTTTTTGTCAACAAATTAAACATAAATACATATCTTGCCGTCTTCTCATTTCACAGATACCCCTTTAAACGGCAATTTTTTTTTTTTTATCCTTTAGATTCTGCTTTCACCGTTATCCAGCGCAGCACTATCCTCACTCTCTGCTGTTCTTCTTTTTAATTCCAGTATTTAATCAAACAGGACATTATCGCTGCAGTCGCTTATTGGCTGCAGCAGTTATGTGCCGTTGGCTAACATCACTGTTTGGGCATTTTTTCTAAAAATGATTCGGCAATGACAGTGAGCAAAAGCAGCGAGGATTGAGGTGAAAGAGAGAAAATTCTATTTGAAAATGCAGAGTATGTAACAAAAAATAAAAAATTAAACCCGGGAAAACCTTTAAAAAAACTTTTGTATGGATTGATTGCAAACATTTGCTCTAGTCTTACTACCTTCTCTGTGGTCAATAATATAATCTCTAAAAATGTAAAGAGACCAAGGGCAACATGTATGAACGGGCATGTATAGTTTTCATTCGCCCGTACGCCAATATCAGGGGCATACGAGCCCCCGGGGATTTTTAATGCGCCTGTTAAGGGGGGGCGGGGGGGCCCTTTTAAAACCGTACGAAGCTCAATTTTAGTTCAGGGGGGAAAAACCAGGTGCATTTGAAAAACATAGAGCACTTTTAAGTGGGTTTTCCTGAGCAGAAATGCGTCCTCCTAGGAATGTGCCTGTTTTTGCCGCAGTAGAGGGGGTTCATAAATCAGGTGTATTTACACATTTTTAATGCACACAAAAAATTGGGGGTTTAAAAAACAAATTTCTACAGTCCCCTAAAAGCTCTTTAAAAGCGTTATTTTGGAAAGAAGCATTTCACCAAAAATGTGGCTCAAGAGACACATGTGAATATTATCAAGATCCTAAACATTCAGCACCTGAAAGGGATATTTCAGCATTCAGAAAAAAATTTGTAAGGGGTGCAAAGCCACTCACAAGAGAAAGGAAAATACTAACTTTCTTCCTAAACATGTATTATTTAAATATTTTGTCACACTATTGCTCCATATTTGCTCCTCCTTAGCACAGGCTTGGCTTCAGCAGCAGCTTATGTGAGTAGCAGTCTACGATTCCTATCATGCATGTGACTATATTCAGGCTGCTTTCCCTCCCCCGAATAGCTCACTTTTTTGCGGAAGAGCATGCGAAAGAAACTCAAACGAACAAGGTTATCCTTGGGAAAAAGTATAAACATCAGATTTTGAGCCACAGAGTTCATGGGTTTAAATTTTTTCAGTAAGAAAAAAAAACAAGCTCTTTGTGCTGCAGTAAACAAGCAGGGTTGATGCCACCGGCCCTGTTTTTAACCTAGGGAAAATAAGAAATGCTCCAGCCTGAAATAAAGCAAAAACAGAAAAAGCAATGCATTTGCCCAAAGTTTTCATTTACCTTTTCCCCAAAATTTTTTGCTAATCAATGTAGTGAAAATACCCCTTTAAACAATATTCCTATAAAGGATGTTTTCCCATGTCATATTTAAGGCATTTGAATTTTTGTTTGCCCGGATCTGAGGACACTATGGAAAGTAAACTCTACAAATGGATGTGTAAAAATATTATGAAGACAGAAGGGCAGAGTGAAAACATGGAAATTTAGAACGTTGTGCTGACAGGGGCCCGTTCTAAAAAGCTGTGGGGCAGTGTAGAATCACCAAATGTGTGAACCTGTTCTTCTGCAGTTCACCTCGGACAGTCTAGTGCCAATACTCAAGTCTGGCTAGGCAGACCACCTTTAGGCCTGTTCACACGGCTTTTTTGGGCACGATTTTAGCCCGTAATTTCCCCCTATGTGCGAATTGGGGGAAATCGTCCCAGTATTATGTAATCCAATTTCATAGAGAAAAAATGGTTTACATCTCCCCCTCCCCTCGGAAATCAGCCGAGCGGGGGGGAGAAGTGACATGTCATTTACTACGGGAAAATTCCCCCATAGTATGATTTATTGGGTTGCCGCTCCCGCCCCCCCCCTGTCCACATGGTAATTTCGGGGAATTTTCGCCCCCAATTGCCATGTGAATATAGCCTTTAATTGGTCTGGTGTTTAATTTTTTGTGCCCCAAATAGGATCAAAGAATCATAAATGTTTCTAATTCTATGAATGTGGTGCTTCGCCCCCAGAACACCCCTAATCTTTGGAGCATTAAAAAGAGTTTAAAGTGCAACTTTTCATACATTTAGGTTATGTTCACACAGCTTAAAATGGGGTGCATTTCACTGTGCGTTTCAAGGGTATGTGCTCAATCGAGCGAAATGGCCCCGTCTTACGGTAATCCACAGTTTAAGAGAAATATGGATTGCCTCCTTTCCCCGGGGTTTCAATAGACGTGTGGGGGCTAAGTGAATGTCATTTTTTCACGACGCTTTCGTGCCCCGAGTAAAGCAGTTTGGGGCCGGTGGTGACCCCGCGGGATAGGTCGATTGGCGCAAGCTCCCGAACACCCGGCGTAATTGCGAGGCATACTGTATGCCCTGCAATTAGCCGTGTGAACGTAGCCTTATAAAACATTTCTACTACTGCTTTTTGATGCCAGAAAACTGGCGCAGCCCCATTCATACATGTTGCCCTATATTACTATATGATTTCACAATATCTTTTAAATCTTAAAAATCACCAAAAAACTCTTAGAAAGTACATTTAACATAAACTTGATTGAAGAATAGCTAATTTCGTGAAGAGAAATTCCCTTTTAATTGACAGTTTATGCTAAAAAAAAAATCATAGTCATAACTGGTAGGTGCAACTAGTATGTAAAGGAAGAAAAAACAATAAAAGGACAAAAAGAATGAGAACAAACAGTATGTGCGTTTTACATGCCAGCAGTAAGCAATCTTATTTTAAATTTCTTATATAGCTTTTGTAGAAAAAAAAGCATCTATGCCTGTATCCTTCATCTATAAGTAAAGGAAATTTCAACACAGAGAATTAAACAAATGAAAATTATTTGTAACTTTTGTAATGTCAAATGAGACAAAATTGAAAGAGCAGTATAGTATCACAAACAAAGTTTTATTTCACTGGTCAGTTTTGTAAATCGTGATACATTGCCCCATTGTTCTCTCTGGAAAATGTTGGCGCAGATGGGGTTTCTGCTGATCACTATAATCATCTAGGGGAAAGAGAGTGTAAACACGTATGCCAAACTGCACCGTTTGGATCATATTTATTAACGCCTGAATGAAATTATCTAATTTTTTCCTGCACACAAGAGGTCTTTTTTAACATATGGTAGATGTTACAACTCATGTGTTTTTCATTGACTGCACAAGTGGTCTCTTTTTTATTGTGATGGAATGGGCAGCTTTGGTATTTTAAGAATCCATTTGACATAGAATTCCTATGGGGAATTACTCAATTTATATTAATACTCTGAGAAGTAATACGTAAGTATACGTAGTATACATTCACTTTTTTAATGTTATATCAATAAAATTCATGGATAATTTTTAAAGATTCAACCTCGTTGGACTGGTTTTCTCCCTTTCAGCTGTGGAGCTGGTACACACACTAGCTGTGTGATTTGTGTATATACATAGTAAATGTTATAATACTAAATGTATCACCTAAAACATCAGCTTGTACTCCGCAGTGTTGACTTTTAGTCTGATACTCTAATAAATGTATATAGTATAATGCCAGACCATTCTAAAATTCTGTTTTGAGATTAGATGAAACTGTATATTAACACATTTTCACTTGAAAACTGTGCATCTTCATAGTAAGGAGTAGGATGTAATAAAGGGGTTGATGATCATTAATAATACTTTCTATGAACTGCAAGAATTGCATGAGACAATAAAGCTCTAGTTACATCTCACAATTTAACTATTGACTATGAATTGGTGGTTTGAAATATTGCTGAAAATTGTATAGACATTTACATATATACAATTATGTACATAGACCCCCATAATTCTAAAGCACATTAAAATAAGAAGACAAGCATTTATATTTCACAAACAATGATTTTTATGTAAGACCGATCTATTTTAATCAACAATGAATGATGGAAAGTAATGGAGTAGAAAGTTGTAGAGCCTCAATAAAGATCATGTCACAACATGAGAACTTAAAGCAGATCTTTGAGGTCTCAAATAGGATAGAGGGATAAACTCTTTTAAGGGGTGGAAGTTGCCCTTACTACTCTTAAGCCCTTAATACCGTACTGTTTTTTTTTTTTTGTCACCTTCACCTCCCTTCCTACCTTTATTTTTCCATCTACAGAGCTGTATGAGGGCTTGTTTTTTTGCGGAACAAGGTGTACTTTTTATTCTTGACATTGACCATATGAAATACTATATGGTGTACTGGAAAACGCCAATTAAATTCTATGTGGGGTAGAATGCAAAAAAAAAAAAAAAAAAACACAATTGTGGAAATCTTGTGGGCTGTTCATTTTTATGGCATTTGCTGTTCAGTATAATGAAATTTTTTTTTTTTATTTTCAGGTTAGTTAAGTGATAAACAAATTTTGTATGTTTTTATTATGCTTTAGTACTTTTAAAACAATAAAACCTTTTTTTATTTTTTTAAAAATTTTTGAATGGGGGGGGGCCCCATTTTCTGTTTTTTCCATCTATGGACCAAGTGTCAATTTTGGAAATTTAAAGGGAAAAAAAACATCAAAAGTCGTTTATCTTCTTCTTATTAATTCAGATGTTTTTTTTAAAATTTTTTTACTGCTATACATCCTTATCGAATATCAGATATCTCCCCCACACTTCCCTTTGAGACAGTGCAGTTTTTGCTACAGCAAGAGATTAAAATACCTTCCTCCCCCCCCCAGATGATACAGAGGAGGTTTGGGAATGTTTTATCAGCTAATGTTCTAGTAAGCAAATTTAATTTGTCTCTTAGCAACCCCGCCAATTAACCAATCAGTAGTGATAGAATAGTCAGGGAAAAAAAAAAAAAATTCTTTTTTGGTTTTAAAATTTTTTGTGATTAAATAGATTTAGTCCCAAGGGAAAGGAGTGGGTTATTTCTCGAGCCCCGGGGGACTTCGACAGCTGTAAAAAATTTTTTTTAAATTGGGGAGGGGCTTTAATTGGATATAGGAGTGGAACAAAGATAATTTCCACACCTGATTTCATCTTCTTGAGTAAAGGCTCATTTTTTGTGGGCGGATGTGAAATACCCATTTGGGATACATGCAAATTATTTATCACTTTTTACTCCAATTTTTTGGGAATGCAAAATGACAAAAAAAAAATTATTTTTTTATTTTATTAATGCTTTATTTATTGATTTTTTTTTTGTACATATACTTGCCCACCTAGGGTACCTGACCACTAGGGGATGAGACCCTTTGTACACCCTTTTCTCACCATTTTTTGGGGAAAACCTTACCTAGCACATAAAAAATTTATTTGGGGGAGTGGCCATTAAAATTTTCATTTTTAACTATTTTTTCCCATTGAACCCTTCCCTTTATGGGGGCAAG
>JAODAL010069428.1:0-16354 GCA_025379985.1 Phyllomedusa bahiana | reverse complement strand
TTAAAAGGGTTTTACGCCCCACATCTCCCCCGTTGTTGGTGTTTTTTTTTTGGTGGTTTAGGGTAATTAGAGTTCGGTGTTGATTCCCCGTGTACCAGTCCGGTTGCTTGCGTTTCCTGACCTTGCTGTTTGCCGCCTGCCCTGACGTCTGCCGTCTCTGACTACGAACCTTGCTGCTGCCCTGACCTTCTGCCTCTCCCCGACTACGCCTCTGGATTACGTCTTTGTACCACGCTGTTACCCGGCCGCCATCGCAAGCCAGTCACGTCAGGGGTAACGACCTGGTAGCCTCACGCCGCAGCAAGTCCATCCCGCTTTGCGGCGGGCTCTGGTGAAAAAACGGGGTTCTTCTTAGACTCCATTCCCTGGCGTGGCTTAGCTATCATCGCTTGCGTTGGCCCAGCGAATCCACTCCCGCGTTACAGCAACATGACCCCAAAAAATTATACATATGACTTCTCAGCTTAAAAATTGTGAGGGAGAAATGCCACTTAAAAGCCACATTTCTGTTCCAAAGGACCATGATTATTGCTGTATCTCACAGCAACATGACCCCAAAAATTATAAATATGACTTCACAGCCACTGTTAAAAATTGTGAGGGAGAAATGCCACTTAAAAGCCACATTTCTGTTCCAAAGGACCACAATTATTGCTGTATCTCACAGCAACATGACCCCAAAAAATTATAAATATGACTTCTCAGCCACTGTTAAAAATTGTGAGGCAGAAATGCCACTTAAAAGCCACATTTCTGTTCCAAAGGACCACGATTATTGTTGTATCTCACAGCAACCTGACCCCAAAAAATTATAAATATGACTTCTCAGCCACTATTAAAAATTGTGATGGAGAAATGCCACTTAGAAGCCACATTTCTGTTCCAAAGGACCATAATTATAGCTGTATCTCACAGCAACATGACCTCAAAACCATTGACAATGCGCAAACTTATAAAGATAAAGGGCGACATGTATGAACGGGCTTTACGCCTGTTTTCTGGCGTATACTGCGCCTCCCGGCCCGAATCCCCCTGTCGGACGCAGGGATGCGGTGTTAGGTGCAGCGTTCGCCACTTTCAGCTGAGCCCTGCATGAAGGGGCGGGCAATGGGCGCAGTGTGAGCACGGTGTAGGCATTCTGGGGCGGGACACGGCGCGCTCGAAAACTTCGAGGCATGTTCGATGGCGGCTCGCCGGCTCCAACAAGCAGACCTGGTTTATTTTGGTATAAATGCTCCGGCGGAGGCGAAGTGAAGCAAGAACGGAACATGCGAGGAAGCAGATAGAAGATAGCGACAGAAATCTCGACTCTCCGCTACGTGCAGCAGGAGTAAGATTCCAAAAAAATCGCCTTCATAAAGGCGGAAAACATTGTCAGAAAAGAGCTCAACCTCAAAATAAAAAATAATTTAAAAAAATTACTTTCCAAAAATCTAGAACAGCGCAATATCAAGAATTCGAATATTGGAAATTGCCGGGAAATACAGTAATTCAAATTCTGAAAGCTATTCTCATTGGTCGGCAGAAACCGGCCAATCAGAATAGGAGCGACAGTGAACCATTAAAACCTATGGAGAACGATTGACCAATCAGAATCAATGGCGGCACAGTTCAAAACACAGAAAAAATGCAGAAAATAGCTGATTGGCTGAGCTAGCGGGGGCCTGGCTATCTGAAAAACAGAATAGGAGCGCAGGGACCCCTTTTTCCCTTTGGGGAATTTTTAACCAATCAAAAATCCAAGGGGGCAGTTAAAATTGGTGAAGAAAATAAAGAATCTGTTTTAGCTTAAATTTTTTTTTTTTTACCCCCATTTTTTTAACATTTTATATTACACAGGGAAACTTTGTGTTTTTCATTTGTTTTCGGCCATTGTACAGTTTTATTCAGTTTGCATTAGAAAAACCCAAAAGGGAGGCGCTCGCTTCCCATTGGTCCAAAAACCGGCCCTTTTTAACACCCAATCACAGATCGCTCGAATTTTTTTAAAACTCTTGAGAAAGTACCCGCGCTCAAGCTAAGCGGAGACCCCCCCCTTTCCCTCACTCGTTTTCCCTTTTTACGATTTTGAATGTCCCCCTTTAAATATGAATTTTTTCCAATTTAGAAGGGCCCTTTCCCTTTTTGATTGGTTTTTTTCCCCCATATTAAATGGGCCCATTCTCTTTTGTTGGGGTTTAAACCGCCAATCAGATGAAACTTAAACAATTTTGAATTACAAAAAACCCCGGCGCTTCTATTGCAAAAACCCGATGTAGCGCCGCTGGGCGACAAACCGGGGGTTTTTCGAGTTTTTTAATGATTTTTTTTTTAGAAGAAGGTTTCAGCTTTTGATAAATTTTTTTCACAAAATAAAAATGATTTTTTTTTTTTTAATTTCGCCGACGTTTTACCCGAGATTTCCCGTGGCCGTTCTCCCATAGCCCTCAATTGGGAAAAAGAGCTCGCCTCTAAATCTGGGAAAATACCCCCCTGCTAGCTCAGCCAATCGCTCTTTTCTGTTTTTACTGTATTTTGAACTGCCCGCCTTTGTTTTTGTTTTGGTCTATTTTCTCCATAGTTAAAAGGGGGTTTTTGTGCTCCTATTCTGATTGGTCTTTTCTCCCCCATAGCTTATAAGGGCCCCTCCCCATTTGTTGGTAAAAACTTCCCATAGGTTTTAATGGGTCTTGTGGGCTCCTATTTGATTGGTGGTTCGCCGAAAATAGAAGGCTTAAAAATTTAATTTACTGTTTTTCCCGCAATTCCCCAATTGAAATTTCCTATGTAGCCCCGGGTCTCGGGAAAAATGCGTTGTTAGGGATTTAATGTTTGATTTTTAGAAAAGGGTTTCAGCCTTTATTGATATATTTTTACATTAATAAAAAATTTTTTTATTCAACCCTTGCCGCCGGGCGTGAACCCGAGATTGCATTGCCCCGATTCTCCATAACTACAAGGGGAAAAGTGCTCGCGCTCTGAGGGGGGGATAGGCAAGCCCACCGCTAGCTCAGCCAATCAGCTCTTTTCTGTTTTTTCTGTATTTTGAACTGCCCCCCCTTTGATTTTGATTGGCAAAAACTTTCCATGGGATATAATCGGCTTTGTCGCTCCTATTTGATTGGTTAATACCCCTTCATAGGTTGAATGGGCCACTGTCGCCCCTATTCTGTTTGGGTAAAAATTTTTCCCCATAGGTTTTAATGGGACACTGTCGCTCCTATTCTGTTTGGGCCCGGGTTTTATCCGCCCAATCAAAAAGGCTTAAACAAGTTGAATTACTGTATTTCCCGGCAATTCTCGTAACCCAAAACCCGAGTGGCCCGGTTTTGGGCGAAAAATGCGTTGTTCGGGATTTTTTTTAAATGATGTTTATAGAAATTTAGCTCTTTTTCAGAGAATATTTTTACACTTTAAAAAAATGTTTTTATTCATACTCCACCCCAAAGCGTGAGACCGAATTGCTTGCGCGATTTTTCCATAGATACAATGGAAAGTAGCTCCGCTTGTTTGGGGTGGGATACCCAAGCCCCCGCTACCCAAACCAATCGTCTATTCTGCATTTTACGTATTTTAAAAACTGCCCCGTTTTTAAATTTGATTTGGTAAATTTCTCCAAGGTTATATTGGCCCCTTTTCCCCCTATTCTGATTGGCGAGTAGCCAACCCCCCGCTACTCAGCCCAATCATCTTTTCTGCATTTTTACTGTATTTTGAACTGCCCCCTTTGATTCTGATTGTCATGTTCTCCATAGGTTTTGAAGGGTTCACTGTCGCCCCCGTTTATGCGCCAATAGAATAGCTTTCGAATTTGAATTTCTGTTTTTCCCCCGGCAATTTTTCTTAATTAGGATTTGGGAAAGTGATTTTGTTTTTTGTTTTTTTTATTTTTTAGGTTTCAGCTCTTTTTCTGAAATGTTAAAACGCCTTTAAAAAGGCGTTTTTTGATTCATCTCCCCCCGAATGTGGAAGTTTTCTCCTGTTCTCCACCCTGTCCGTTGGGAAAAACAGATTTTGGGGCCAGTCCCGCACTGCCCCCCATGTCCCCGCACTGCGCCCATGTCCCCGCACTGTGCCCACACCACTGGCAAGGCGCGGGGAAATTTTTTTCCCCGCATGTACGAGCGCACTCCTGGGACGGCGAATCTTCGGCGCAGCGCCGCACTGGCCTCAGCCCCCGCCTGCGCAACACCCAGGCCCAGGCGCGGCGGACTTTTGCCCCAGTATGACCCCCAAAACCTCCGGCGGCAAATCTTGGCGCACCCCCCGCACGCCCCTAAGCCCGCACTGCGCCTAAACACTGGCGAGGCGCGGCGACTTACAGGAATGATGAGCCCCCGGGCCCCCGACTAAATCAGGCACAGATTTCCCCGGAAAAAAACTGGCGGAAAAGCCCCGCCCCCCCCGGCAGCTTCAACAGTCCCCCAAAAAGTGAGAAAATGGAATACGGTGTTTCATGAAACCTTGGTGTCTTTTACAGTCCCCACCCCAAAACCAGCAAAATGAACTGTTGGGGAAATGGAATAAAATTGAGTAAAAAATGACATTTTTAAAAAACATTTTTCAGAGGACCATTTTTGTTTGAAGGGAATGGAAGAGACCCGGGAATAATCGGTGACCCCGGCAATTGGGGGACAACATCATCGAGTCCATTGATTTATCTTGAGAAAATAAACATCCCCATTATCTGTGGGAAAGCCGGTCGTTTGTCTGTAATGCTCCTCCTTTTTGCTGAAGGGCCGCTCAGAATGACTGGCTGCTGGGCAGGACAAAACCTCTAGGCGTGGCGGCAGTGGGCCTTTTGTCCATTTTTATACCCCGAAGTCTATTGGGTCCGGAAACAACAAAAACACGGGGTTGGGAAAGCGATGTCGTGCACCATGATCTTAAGCGTCTTGTGTGTTGGATGTTGCCCTGCATTGCATGCTTGGGAGGTGGTAAATAAAGATTTCCCGAGGCCCCCATTAGGGGTTCTGCCCCCCTTTCCTTTCTGCTGCTGCTGCCTACGGCTCTTGGGACTCTCGCGTCACGTTTGCTGATTGTTCCCCCCGTGAATTTTAAGAACGTAAGCAGAGCAACAGAGTCTCCAGTTTTCAATCGCAAGGTCTCCATTTCCCGCATTTTACTTCTATTTGGGTGGGTGGAAAAAAGGCTGAGTTTTGTTTTGTACCGGGAAACCCCCCCCGGAGGGTGGCCACCCCGTAACTTTGTTCTTTTGATGGCCCTTAAGGAGGATCAGTTGGAGGAAAAGGAGCATCAAACTCATGGAGACAGGAGCCTTGATTTCCCAAGCCCCTGGGTCGAGGGCACAGCAAACCATCTTCCTCACTTTCCCCCTCCGCCCTCAAATTCGCGCCCAAACCTCTTTTTTTTTAAGGGGGGACGTGGTAACGTCGGTCTCCAGGAATCCTTTCCCCCCCTCCTCCTCCGCTTCCCCCGCACAGCCAACACAGCCCCGCTTGCCTCAGATGATCACCCTGAGAGCTGAGGCGCCGCCCTTTCTTTTGCCCCGGCCCCGAACCCCTGCCTAATGAAGACCCATAAAATTGGAGAAACTGTCGGGCCTTGTGGATTGACAAAAAGGTTCTGGTCCCCCCTGTTCCGTTCCCCCTCCGTGCTGGGGACCTTTGGGTTTTAGAGTGTCCAAAAAATCGTTCCAGAAAATAAAATCAACAAGCTAAAGCGACAAAAGGGGATGTCCGCACTACCATTTTTTGGGGGCTTCTTCAAAAAATGGCCCAAAGGGTTGGGGCAGAGTCTTTTACCTCCCCCATCCGGTGGTCAACCCCCGGGGCCGCACCGCTCTTGTCAGGCCATGTGTCACTTCGTACGGTAATGGATTGCGCTGCCCACAAACGCTGGAGCATGTGGGGGTGGAATCCCGGTGTTGCCACGTCAAAAAGGAAAAGGTTGACGGGGGCCGAGCTGAGCGAACGCAGCCCGGGGGGACAAGGGGGTTCGAAGGGGAAAGTGCAACTCAACCCGAGCCCTTTTTCAGCAGGGAGGCCCCCGGGGAGCGTTTAGAAAATTCTGGACGACGGGTTCAAGACATGTGCCAGGGCAAAGGATGTGTCCGCCTACCCTTCAAGGGCGGCCAGCGATTTGCCCTTTTTCGCAAACCCCCTTTCCCGGACAAGGGGTTTTTGTCACCCAGCAGCGCTCGGTCTCGTGCGGAGAAACCGTCCCCAGTCCTGCCCGTGTGTGGACGGCTCCAAGACAGATTTAATTTTACACGGGGCCTGGTTTCTCTGGGCGTGATGCCACCAGAGGGCCTTGGGGAAAGACCCTGCACCCCTGCGTTTTGAAGGCTCGCCAGCCTGAAGCCACCCGCCCCCCAGAGACATCCCCCCAGTCACCCAGTAGCTGTCAAAGATATGCGGCCCTTGGGCCTGCTTACTAGCCAGTGTCGGTGGTAGATGGACTTTTCCGGGCCGATGCAGACAACCCTGAAAAATTTTTGATGACCGTTCGGGCCCGGGAGGCGGCTTTTCTGGCAAAGAAATGCCTCTCGGCCCTTTTGGGATTGGGGCAGGGAAGGGGCCATGACGTGGCGGAACCATCTGTTCCACCAAACGGGAAAGGGAAAAATTTCCAAGGCCCAAAAACCCGGCAATGCCGACTTCAGGCTTTTTGGGTTTGGGGATGGTTTGGGTTTAAAATGTTTCTTCTGCTCCCAAAATGGAAGACAGAAGGGTGGTTTTCTAGACTGGCGCTGTCGGCGTGCAGGTTCAAACTGCAAAGGGAGAAGGGGTTTGAGGGCTCTGGTGGTGGGTGTCTGGGGCGACGGGGAGGCTGAAGGGAGGCTGATCCCCGAAAAGACTTAGAGACTGGCAGCTGAGGAACCTTGGTGGTGGGGGGGAGGAGGAGGCGGAGAAGAGGGGTGACGTGGTTGGGGCCCGGTCGGTCTGGGCCCTTTTTTTGGGCCCAAATGTTGCCTCCTTTCAAATATGCATTTGCTGCCCTGTGACTAGCATTTGGTGGTGGTTAAAACCAAGTTCTTGCCTTATTATGCGTTTCGGCAAAGGCAGCATATGAATCGCGGGGGAAACAAAGGGTTCTCAAAAAGGGCCCAGGCT
The DNA here is from genome assembly GCA_025379985.1 of Phyllomedusa bahiana. Taxonomy (NCBI): domain Eukaryota; kingdom Metazoa; phylum Chordata; class Amphibia; order Anura; family Hylidae; genus Phyllomedusa; species Phyllomedusa bahiana. The sequence goes on along the minus strand of JAODAL010069428.1, from coordinate 9,299 downwards.
TAGGGTCCTGGACCTTTTTGACGGCGTAAGCGAGGAGCGGGGGTTTCCCCTGACCGTGGCTGCAGAATCTATCAGCGGACTTCTGCGACCCCCCTCTCCCTTTTTGAGGCGGGACCCTATTGACACTCCCCATCGTTTTCCCCCCGTCCCGTGAGAAACGCCGCAAAACAAATTCTCAGAAAAGACACGATGGATCCCAATTCTCATCATCATCATCATCAACACAGGTGACTTGGGCGTCCGACTTTCGATCCAGGAGCTGCGGGTACAAGAAAGGGACTGCAAGGTTGCCCATGCCCGGGGTTTTTGCCGATTGACCGGTTCCTTTTCCCCTTGATGGATCATAATGGGGCAAGCGACAAAATCTCTCTTTGGCCTCTTGGGCTTGGAAATGCTTCTGACCCCAAACCCCTTTGTCATCAAAAAGGGCTTCGAAAAAGGATTATCCCCAGTGGTGGGTACCCGAGTTTAATTTGGGGCTGCCTTCGCTTCATGTTGGGGGATTGATGATGTGATGAGACATTTTTGGCCGTGACTGGGAGGACGAGGAGGTAAATGTGGGTGCAGGTTGCTTAACCACGAAAACAGATTGGGAGCTGTTCTTACTGAGATTTACAGGCCCCCCCACGTGACAGGCCTGACGGTCCTGCAAAACCCCACGATCCCGGCATGCGGTGTCGCCAGCACTGGAAGGAGCACCTTTTTCCCACCCTACCTCCTTTCCTACCCCCCTCTTTGTCGCTTACCACCCGAAAATTTCCCCCATTTCAGAAAAATAAAAATTTGAGAAGGTATGGAAGAGTTTTTGGAAAATCTCTTATTAAAAGACGGGAAAAACACAGCTATTCCAAAACCCTCAAACAAACAAATTCTGGATTTAAAATTTTTGTGCAACGTACCTCATCAACAAAGTTATGACCAAAAGTGAAAAAACACTATCGAAATGTATAAAAGGGTAATAAAAACGGGATTTTTTTTTGCCCACCCTAAAAATACACCTCGAGAAAGAAAAAATTGCGGATTCAAATTTAAGTGCCCAAGGTACCTTTTATTTAAAAAAATCTTGACTGACCAAAAAAAGTGAAAAAAACCTACGAAATGTTTTCGGAAATAAAAGGTATTTTGGCACCTAACAATAACCTGTGGTGACTACAAAAATTGCTGGATTCAAATTTAAATGCAAGGGACCTCTATCAACAAAACTTGATGACCAAAAGTGAAAAAAACACCTATCAAATTATAGATAATAAACGTATTTTTTGCACCTAAAAATACACCTGCGGTGACGACAAAGTTGCTGGATTCAAATTTAATTGCAAGGTGCCTCTATGAATAAAGCTGGACTGCGCCAAATTGAAAAAAACACCTATCTGAAATGTATACGGATAATAAACGGTATTTTTTGCACCTAAAAATACACCTGCGGTGACAACAAAATTGCTGGATTCAAATTTAAGTGCAAGGTACCTCTATCAACAAAGCTTGACTGACCAAAAGTGAAAAAAACAGCTATCTGGAATGTATACGGATAATAAAAGTGGAGTTTTGCACCTAACAAATACACCTGCGGTTACTAGAATCTGTATCCTAATATAAGTTCAGGCTGCCCAAAATCCAAGTAATATCTCAACAGAAAACGTTAATAAAGAGCCTGTCTGTCTGTCTCTGTTCGCCCGCAGGCCCTCCCCCCCCCACTTCCCCTGTGACTTTACAGGGCTAGATGCTCCTTTAAAATTCTCAGTCTAACTACCTAAAATCTGCAAATCTCTAATCTAACTAAGTTCTAAGGTTCACAGCTAAAAGTATAGCTGTCTCTTTGAACAAATAGAATAATTTCGCTGAGCTGTTTGCACAGAGACTGGGCGCACGTCCTACTACTATGAGACGCTGACCAAAACTGATCAGAACAGGAAGGGCTGTTCTATGTAAAACGAGGTCATGTGATTTTTCCAGCCAATCGCAACCATACACATCCCAGTCATGACGTCGCACACACAGCTCACCCTGCTCTATTCTCTAAGCTGATTTGCTGGCCGCCAAAATGACAGGAAGCGCCGAAAATGGCGCGATATTAATAGATTATGCGCAGATTTTAACCTAAATTATCGCGTGATCGAAAAAATCCGATCAACATAAAAACCGTGCCGATTTCAACTTTGTCGATAATAATCGCTCAACACTAATAGTGGCTCATCACTGCTAGAGTCTAGGTGCCTTCATTATTGTGTACTGATGGGAGGAAATGTCTTTCTGATAAATTTGCTGAAAAGACCTTTTCACCTGGTCAGAAGACCTGCATTGTTTGATTGGCTGAATGTGCATTAGGACCTCTGAGCTCATCCAACAGCCATCAGAAAAAAGTCTGCCTACTGCTCTTTATATAGTATTGGTTTCAGGGTAAAGCATCATGAGTTGCTGCCCTGACATCACTGTGTGCAAGAATGACCTCCTACAGCAGGCACACAGCTTTCCCATGATCAAGAGCTGGGTAACGTTACCCACCTTTCTTGCATGCTATCCAGTGTACAGGAAAGATGGGTGATGTCACATTCCCCACAGCAATCAGTTACAATGATGGGATAGCTATGTGCCTGCTGTGGGGGATGTACAGCACATACACTGTAATATATGAAACAAGTTCTATATATTTGTACATATAAGTTGACGAAAGACTGTTTATTTACCATGTTACAAACTGATTGCTGAACAGCCAGCTGCAGGCAACCAGCAGGTGAACTTTAGCAGAGATGTAGGGGTATGAGGTGTATTTGTTTGAGAATGATGATGTAAGGGTGCAGGGCAGATCTCAGCATTGCTGGGATGATTAGGGTGTAGTGCAGAGAGGTCTTAGATTATAACTGCAATAGATTCTAGGACTTGTAGGAAAGAGCTGCTAGCAGGGCCAGGACAAGACATTTTGGTGCCCTAGGCAAGTACAGCCAATGGCGCCCCCCCCCCCTCGCTCCCCAAAAAATTGCACCCCCCACACTAATTTCTCTCGCCCCTGCGCCAGGTCCTGTCACTAATTTTCTGCATATTCCACATAGCTCCAGTCCATCTCCTCAGCAGTCACTGCACAATGAAAATCAGCCCTGACCAATTTGCGTTTTCAAAATCGCTCACCTCCATATGACAGTGCAATACCTTATAAATAACAGTCACCTAATAATCCACCTATACATGGAGCAAATCTACCAGACGAAGGATTGTTACTAAAAAACCAAGACGAAAAACTATTACTACTTAACGATCAAATAATCCTGCCAGACCCTGACCAAATGCGACCCCCACATGTGACATCAGCTGTACACAGGCTCTGATTACATATACCACCGCCATACAGGGACCATATAGTGGTAGACACTAGTTGTATGTAGACGCTCTGCAGAATATAAGGATTACACTGCAGTTACATTTAGTGACTCACCGGAGACGTCTTTTCTGATCAGCGTCGTTCACTTTCCCTTTTCTTCTCCATCCGGTTCACACCTTCATGCCAATTGCTCCCGGCCAATACTCGTCCCTGAGGATTTGGACACAAATATCTTAGAATCCTCACATTTCCAGTATCTCCTTCACTTAATATTGATATAAGCCCCTCATTAGACAGGTATATATGTCCTCAATTAGGCAGGTATATATAGGTCCCACAGGTAGCAGGTATATAGATATGCCTCTCAGTCAGGCAGGTATACTATAGTCTCCTCATCAGGCAGTATATAGTATAGGGCACTCTCAGGCAGGATATGATATAGGGGCACTCTCATGCAGGTATATAGCTATAGGTGCTCAGGGAGGTATATAGGGGCACACAGGAAGGTATATAGCTATAGGGGCTCCGGCAGGTATATAGGGGCTCAGGCAGGCATATAGAGGCTCAGGCAGGCATATAGGGGCACTGAGGCAGGCATATAGGGGCTCAGGCAGGCATATAGATAGGGGCTCAGGCAGTCATATAGAGATAGGGGCTCAGGCCGGCATACAGGGGCTCAGGCAGGCATGCAGGGGCTCAGGCAGACATATAGGGACTCAGACCAGCATATAGGTGCTCAGGCAGGCATATAGGGGCTCAGACAGGCATATAGGGGCTCAGGCAGGCATTACAGGGGCTCAGGCAGGCATACAGGGGTTCAAGCAGGCATATATGGGCTCAGGCAGGCATATAGGGGCTCAGGCAGGCATTATAGGGGCTCAGGCATATAGGGGCTCAGGCAGGCATTATAGGGGCTCAGGCAGGCATATAGGGGCTCAGGCATATAGGGGCTCAGGCAGGCATTATAGGGGCTCAGGCAGGCATATAGGGGCTCAGGCATATAGGGGCTCAGGCAGGTATTATAGGGGCTCAGGCAGGCATTATAGGGGCACTAAGACAGGTAAAAATAACAACATTAATCCTCATCTTACCGCTTCCCGGCCTCTTCTGTCCTCTTCTTGTCCGGCCGCGCGCTCCTCCGGCAGCTCCTCGGGCACACAGGCTGTGACGCGCTGTGCGCCCGAGGTCAGGCAGCGGCGTGATGAGGTCATTACATCGCGCCGCTGCCAGCTGAGCGCACGGGGCCGTGGCGGGTCCTCAGCGTTATGTGGACCCGGCGGCCCTGCTGTGTTGGACCCGGCGCCAGTCCGACACTGTCTGCGGAGCAGGGAGCGCTCGATCTCTGCTCCACAGAAACCCGCAGCTGTATCTGCGACGCACATACAGAGACCGCCGGCGCTTCAGGCCCATGGCAGCGGCCTGGAGCCCGGTGAGGTTCGGGGCCACTGCCTGTGCCCCTAAGGGACAGGCAGAGGTAGGTGCCCTAGGCGATCGCCTACCTCTGCCTACCCGTCGTCCCGGCCCTGGCTGCTAGAGAACTACTGACCTCCCACAACCAAGAAGTTTCACTAATCTTATGATAGATGAATAAGGAGGCAAAAGAAAAGAAAATCAATGCATGAAGGTAGTGGAATATCTTTACTTTTCCATATAAATGCTGTTTATAGTTTTCTATGAAATCATTAAACTCCTGGATAACCCCTTTAAAAGTACATGTAGATATGCTTCTCTGAATCCTATTGGAAACTGGTTTCTGACCTGTCTGGGGATCAATAAGTATCAATAAGAATTGAGATTCTTCTTTGAGTTATATTTAAATTTTGTCCCATTTTTTCTGTGATGCACGTGTAGATATTCACCTTAATAATTCTAGTGTATGACAGCACTGAATATACTATATTGCGGCTGCTATTTAACTAAATATGAATATTAAAATATTCCAGTTGAACACGGTCAGACTCCTTAAGGTGGTTGTCTCACCATGCTGTTTAACAGAGCCACAGCCAGCTTCAAACTCGTACTTCCTGTTCAGGCTGTGGGTGGTTCAAGCAGTGATTGGCATATCAGCTCTGTAATTCTTAGCTATTCCTGCTCCAGTGACATGACTTCTGAACATTTATATAGTGTGGTGCACAAAGCTACAGAGTTCTAAGGGTTAAAACTTGTCATTAACTTAGATTAACAGGCTCCTGGACTACTAATAAGAAGAGCAGGGAGTGACTCATTATGGTCAGGAGACAGCTTGGAGAAATCAAAACAGGAAGAGGTGGTCAGTAACCTAGAGAAACTTGTGTACAGAAAATCTCCTAAACAAAGCAAAATCAGAACAGCAATATATTTGGTAATGCATGTTATTTACCTTTCCTTATATGTTAAAAGCTCATCATTGTGGTGAGAAAACCCCTTTAATGAATTATTACAATAGAACTAGACATAAATTGACAAAGTTTCCCTTTTGATTCATACCACTACATAATATACTGTTTTAGGTCAATTAGGATAACTGCCACCCCCTATCGAGTGGCAGAGGTGGCGCCGTAGTCGATCACCCACCACTGCTACCCATCGTGCCGACCCTGTGTAAGAGTATGTTTAAATGACACTTTAACAAGGAATCATATCTGGATTCCACGTTGGACTCCTTGGTAAAATCCTCGTACATGGCAATTCATGTGAATGGACAGTCCACACTATAATTCAGAGCAGATTTTCCACACCAAGGATTTCAAAAAAGTAATGAACATTCTTTTGAGTGGGTTTTCTCATATCCTGCTTGGGTACATCATTTGGGTTTTACCAATTTATATGAAGAATGCCTCTGTTAAAGGGGTTTTATCTCCCCACTGTTTAACTGAGCTTTAGCAGCTTTGCACTCACGCTGCAGGTGGTTCTACAGCATTCATTAGCATTCATTAGCATAGTCAATTTCTAGTGAGGAGCCATTAATCTGACAGTGCAGGAGATTGCTATTTCTAATAGGATTACAAATAAAGCCATGCTTTTCAGTCCTCACAGCAGTTGTACTTTTTGTTTAGTGAAGCAAATCTTGTTAGATGTAATTAGTTTGCTTCTATATCAGTGTGTCAGTGGGGTGACATCCCTCCCTGCTCCCTGCTTTCAGCTAGTCAGATAACAAACATCCATCTGGTATGCAGGTAACCATAGAAACCTGTGTGGACTTCAGAGCACATAAAAAGCTCTTTTCTCTTAAATAATATATATTTTAAAAAAAGTCTTCATTTAACTGTCCCTTAATGTTTAAAGCTAATATTTGTAGTAAGAAAACCCCTTTAAGGAAAAATTCTTGGCAGAAATCCAAGGTGTCATCTCAGATTTCTGCTGAGGAAACCAGATCAGATTTTTCTGTCAGAAGTGTGAACCCTCTCTAAATGTTATCAACAGAACCTGATAAGTGGGAAGAAAGCCGAATCCCCCTACTCCAGTGCATTAAAGAATTAACATTATAATTTTTTTCAATCTGTTGCTCTCCTAATACCCCGGTCACTCTAGGGTAATCTTTATCTAGACCTGTCCATAGAACACTAGAGCACTCGTTAGGTCATTACCTGCTATGTGTAGCGAAACTACGTGCAGATAAGCATTTTTTGCAGTAAACATGATCAAGTAAGATAAATCTGCCCTGCCATTTAGGAATTTTTTTTTATTATCACAGCTACAATTTGTTAATGCAAATGACTTCCAAAATAAAAAAAAATACTGCCAAAAAAACTTTAAAAAACTCCCCTGTTTTCCAGAAATATTGATTTGAAAAAAATCCTACTTTTGATCCAAGTGACACTTTAACTCCCTACTGACCGAATATGTACCCATACATCATGGGTGGAAAGGGGTTCCTGCAAATTGACATATTGGTATGTCATGAAGATCTCGCCCACATAATTGGAGCATGGAACCATCTGGTTTAATGCTTTGTCAGCTATAAATGGAGCTCACTCTGGTCATGGGCAATTAACCACTTAGATGCTGCAGGAAATCACGACCATGGCAGCTGAGGTAAAGACAGAGAAACACCTGTAGGATCGATATACTCAATACACCCCTGGATAAATATCCAAAATGAAGTCTTTTTAGAGATGTTTATTAAGTTTTAGCGCCGTACGGTGTCCGCAAACCTGTAATGGTGCCTAAAGAAATAATGAAAATGAGACGCCCAAAGTCGCATAGGTGCTCCTCTTAAGCTGAGGCTTGTGATTGAGTCAAATAGCACACTTGGACCACATATGGGATATCTCTAAAAATGACAGAATCTGGGGAATTGATGTTGAGTTGCATTTTCTTGGTAACATTTAAATAATGAACATTGAAAATTGAAAAAATGTGAAATTCTGAAATTTCACCTTCATTTTGCTTTCAATTCTGTAAAACACCTAAAGGGTTAACAAATTTCCCAAACGCTGTTTTGAATACTTTAAGGGGTTGCAGGTTTTTTTTAGATGGAGGCATTTATTGGAGTATCTAACATACAAGCCCCTCAAATCAACATCAGAACTGGACTGGTCCCTCAGAAAATCTATATTGCAAGATTGCTATAAAACTTCTAATGTCATAAAAAATAAAAAAACATGTAAAAAAAATGCTATCATGAAATAGACATAGGTTAGTTATAAACTATTTTGTGTGGAATAGCTACTTGTCTTACATGCAGAAATTTTTGAAGTCTTAGGCAAATGTTTCAAAATTTTCATGACATTTTGATATTTTTCACCAATAAACAAGGATTGTATGGACAAAAAAATCTTACTAACTTAAAGCACAATGTGTCAGGAGAAAACAATCTCTAAATCACATGGATGGGTAAAAGTATCAAAAAGTTATTCCGACATAAAGCGATACATGTCAGATTTCAAATATGGGGCTCTGTCAGGAAGGTCAAAACTGGCTGCGGCAGTAATGGTTTAAAGATCAATCTTTCTCCTATTGTCCCATTTTTATGCCTCACTTTTAAATGGAAGTTTCCCTTTTTTTTATTGTTTTTTTAATAAAATATCAGAAGTTGACACTTTCCAGGTCAATTTCACAGGCTCTTAGTGCCAGCTGCAAGGTGCTTTTAAAGTGTTTTCCTCCCTCACAAGATACTACAGTGGGGAAAAAAAAATTTTTAGTCACCCCCAATTGTGCAATTCTCCCACTTAAAAAGGAAAAGAGGCCTGTAATTTCATCATAGGTCGACCTCAATAAAAAAAAATGAGAAAACAAATCCCCAAAAAACACCGGGTTGATTTGAAAGATTTTGGCTCTTTCAGACCCATAAATTCTTCTTTAAGAGGCCCTCTGTCCTCCCTCATTACCTGAGAAAAACACCTGTTTTAACTTTTCATAAAGGCCTCGTTCACAGGGTTATTCTGCCGCATATTGGCGCCGTACGCGCGCCCGGATTTGTGCTTTTCGGCGCCCAATTTCCCCGGAAACAATTACGGAACCACTGCTCTCAAGAACATGGGGAAACTCGCTCCCCCCGTCGGGGAATCCGCCGCGGGGGGAAAGTGAATGACATAAATTTACGGCGCAGACCACCGAAAAAAAGCATTTTTTGGGGCCGGGAGCGCGCCCCCGCCGCGCTCCCCCCGCCCCCCCCCCCCCCCTTATTCACGGCAGATTTTTTGAACCAAAACGGGCCCCAAACCGTCGGGATAAGGTGTGAACACGGCCTAAAAGTCTCCCGTCCACAACCTCAAAAAGTCACCACCAAACCCATAGGTGAAGACCAAAACGCTGTCAAGGAACCAGAAACAAAAGCCATTAAAAAAGGAAAACATACAAGACCACGATAATTCCCCCGACGGGGGTCCAACCCAAAATCTCACGTGGGAGTTCTGTGATGTCAATTACAGGCCTCTCTTTTTCTAAGTGGGATAACTTGCACAATGGTGGGGTGACTAAATACTGTTTTTTCCCCCTGTAAATACTTAGTAAAAAAGTTTCTCAATTCGGGTGGATTATGCCCCTTTTATACAGTGTAAGATGC
>JAODAL010069427.1:0-16354 GCA_025379985.1 Phyllomedusa bahiana | reverse complement strand
CATGCTGTGTAGACTAAGGGGTACATTTGGGATTTTCGGCGGATTTTAAATACTGAATCCAAGTAAACCCAAAGCATCTGACTAGGGCCTTACCTCCAGTGCGGAAGAGCATACCCGGCTCTTTGTTTAACCCCTTTTTTGGTGTAACACTTGTTAAAATGTCTGCCAGTGGGTTCTGAATATTTTTCTAAGAGCCCATCCTTTTGTTTCCCAAAATGTCTGCCTTTTGGGGACAATTGGGAGAACTCATAAACAATTAACATCAGATTGTCGTTGTCCTGGCAAAATTAATGTATTGTAAACTTAAATAATTTTGAAAACCTTGTCATAGTTTTTAAATGGGGAAAACTGGGTTTGGTGGAGAGTGGTTTTAAATTTTTTAATGATTAATGTACCCATCATAGCTAGATATTCAGAGATCACTGTGGCCTGTACACAAGAGCTGGGGGGGGGGGGGGGGGGGAGTTGGGGGTTTCTGTGTGAGCCCAATTCCAGTGTAGCGGAGAGCGGCTCCTGTAAAACTCAGCAACCACATTAAAGCGCTGAAATGTATAGCGTGATGTGGGTGGGACCAAGCAGGGGGGAGAGGTATGACACTGTCTCATCCATACTTGCTCCACTGTGCCCTGTGCTAGGCAGTGAATCGCTAAGTAGCTCTCTTCTAAATTGCCTCAGATGCTCCTGCCTCACCAACCTAGGGCCGGACGCTCCTTCAGCGTTCATCGCCCACATCAAAGTGCTGTACAGCGATTTACTATGGGATGTAGTGGATAGTAATAAAGGTGAGGAGGGTGGTGCTCACCAGCTTCTGTGCACAATGGTTCCTGCTGCATTGGCAACCTGTGGGTGGTAGCAGGTACAAGGGCTTAGTTAGAGCCCTATATTTATTACGAACAGGAGGTTCAAGGGGTTGTGACACAAGCCCTTTACGTTTCCCTATCCACTTCGATCACACTTTTGTTAGGCTGCGGGCGGTTCTAAAGCAGTGACTGGCATATTTGCTCTGCTATTTCTAGCTATTCCTGTTACAGTGATATGAATGACAGACGTTTATAATCTGTAGTGCACAAGGCTACAAAGCTCTAAGGGCTTGTCCCCACTGCACTGTTTTCAGTGGTTTTCGGTTTTAAAAATGTTTGCAAACCGGTGACAAATTTTACTGGACCTTATGGAAAATTTCCGGCAGTAGTCCCCATGCAAAGGTTTTCCGCGAGAGGTTTCTTAGGGCGGCGGTCCGAAAAACATTCGAAATGTTTACTCTTCCCCTGGTTTTCGGGCAAATTTGAAATTTCAATGGAAGGGGGGGGCTTTTCTCCGCGAAACGGAGAAAAGCCCTCCCTCTGCGGCCACGGCCGGCCCCAAATGTGAAATTTCCCGGGAAAGGGTTTCCCAATGATATTTTTCACTGGCCGTGTGAACGGCCCCTAAGGTTTTAAACTTCTCACTAACTTAGGTAAACAAGTTCCTGCCAGAGATAAGCAGGGAGTGACTCACCATGGTACCCTAGAGAAATTTGTGTACACTAGCAGTAGATAAAATCTTTAGCTTATAAACAAATCAGAATCAATAAAGCAATGTATTTGGTAATAGTCTTTATTTACCTTTCCCTACATGTTAAAAGCTTATCATTGTGGTGAGAAAACCCTTTTAAATTTTTACATCTTTCAGGATGCCCGACAGAAGTTCCGCTCTGTGCTGACAGAAGCCACTGTGAAACTGGACGAGATGGTGAAAAAAATAGGAAAATCTGTTGAGGACTCAAAGCCTTATTGGGAAGCCAGGAGAGTGGCCAGACAGGTATGTAACCAGTGACGTTGGAGAGGACTTCTTTGGTATAAGAAGCTGGAAATGTTTGATATCTTGGCTCCTGTTACACAAAGGATGTTAGAAAATTGCTGAGTAGAGCAAACACCAGTGTAAAAAAATAAAAAAATCCATAGTGTTCATCACGTTTAAAAGAAGTGATGGACATTAATCAGAATGAATAGAACTTTGCCTTTAAGTAGCTTGAGCAATGCTGTGTCACAGGTTATCCTATATTGAGAGAATAAATGATCACTTTATGAATGGTGGGGGTCAGACCTCTGAGACCCCAACAGTCCTAACCACCTGAAGTGCAGATTCAGCTTCAAGCTTGCAGGAAATTACCGCTGGTCCCACAGGAAAAATTTAAATGAAGTTCTCCATCAATAAAGTGCTAAAAAGCCCAAACTGTTATGGAGGACATGTCTGAAAAAAATAGTTGTGGGTATTCCATAAAAATTATTTTGGGTTGGAGTTTAAAAGGGGGTTTTTCCCGATCCATTTAATACCCTGCATCCACTCTTCAGCTCGGTGCTCAGAAGGGGGGGTGTGGATTTTTTTAAATTTGCGTTTTATGTGACCCAGCAGGATGATATCACCATGCCTTTTTTTCTCTCTTGTAAAGAAAGGTTGCTTATGATAGAGTGAGTAGCTCAGGGGGTAACGTTTTACCTCACGCACAAGGTCCTAGGTTAAATCCCTGCGGGAAACCCAAAAAGTTTTTTTTTTCCCCTCTTTATCAATGCACATACCCTTAGGTTTTTTTTTTATTTTTTTGGACTTTTTGGTATTTACAAAGGAGTACAGAGGGGGGAAGTAGAATGATTCACCGGGGTTTTAAAACACTCTAGCTGCCTAGAGGAAAATTTGATGTTGAGCATGTGCGCCGGGACTGGAAGCTCTCACCCCTGGCGTATCCCCTGGGACGAGTGTAAACAGTGGCACAAAAGGGGCAGCAAAAACAAAAAGGGCCCCAGAATTTTTACTAAGACGAATGGTGAAAATGTTTATTATTTTTTTTGAATTTTCCCACATCTTTTGCTTCGTGGAAAAACCCCCTTTAAAGGGGCATGCGTGAGTGAAACAGATTTCTTAAAAGGGGGGAGAAATTTTGAAATTTATTTAGGGGTCGTTTTATTTTATGTTGGGGACTTTCACTTCCTCTAACTCTACAGTGTGAAATTGCAGAGTGTTTAGTGGAGTTAAAGGTCGGGGTTTTGATTCTTTTTTAAAAAATTCCTTAAAACACGGGAAAGAAATTTTTTTAAACCAAATATTACTTGTCCGGGTTTTTTGGGAATTTTTTGGGTAGATGAAGAAATAAAACTTTTTACCTGTGGGTACAGATTCAAAGTTCTTTATTTACTCTGGTTTTGCTTCTTTTTGAATCCACTTTTGGACTCTTCTTTCTCCATTCAATTTCTTCTTGCTACATAAAACAGTAAAAATACATAATGCACCACTAAACGGGTTGTCTTACAACATTGCTTTATCTCACCTCAGTCCTGTTTTCTTGGTTTCAATTTAAATTCAGGGGGGCGTTTATTTGTTTTATGGGCTGCATAGAAGCCAGGTCTGACTTAGCAACCAGTGCTGGCCCCATCAGGATAGTCTCAAGGTCTGTGCTATAGGCCCTGTGGAGTTGGCACTCATCAAGAGGGGATAGGGGAAAAGGTGGATAGTTAAGGGGAAAAATTGCAAAGTGATTGTTTTTGCAAGATCTATAAATTAAAAAGCACCTTATAGTGAACAAACCCCCATAAACAACAAAATCTTTATTTTGGCACCATTTGTGCCTATTTGTCCTACTCAAAACCCCACTGGGAAAGGTTGGGAGGAGGGTGTTGGTCGGCAGAGTTACAGTCAGTGGGTGAAGTAGTCTTTCCTCCATTTTCTGTAAGCCAGTGGGTAGATGTATGTAAAGGTGGTCGCCTAAAGCCAGCAGAAGTTGAAAAATAACCAAGGTGTTGCATTGGCACTGACAGAGTCCAGACTTCAGCCCGATTGAAATGCAATGGTGGGATTGTACGAAAGCTGTACATAAATGAATTCCCACACACGTTATTGAACTGAAGCAATGATGTAAAGCAGAGTGAGACAAAATTCCTCCAGAATGATGTGAGAGACTGATAGGAGTTGTCCAGATCATAGAAAAAATTAATACTAATCTGCAGGTGCCTCATAAAAAACCCAACAGCAAACAACCCTATGCGCAGCCAGCTCTTCTCCGTTCCAGCGTCTCGGGGTTTCCCCTTTTATAATTTTGCTTTTAGATGGGAAAGGGTTTCTGTGCAGCCGGGTTGCCCCCCGAGGTCCGTCTCGCTTGCAGCCCATTCGAATTTACTTTCCCAAATTTGTGATTAAATGATGGCAAATGCCGCTGTAGTAGTAAAAGTGCCATCGGGGGAATAGATCAGAAAAAACATGGGGAAATTGAAACACGGAACGGGAAAAATGGGAAATGGGTTTTGGTTTTTTTTGTTTTTTTTTTTAAAGGGGAGTTAACAGCGTTGGGTGAACGATTTTGGGAATTTACATACCGAAATACGTTCCCCCAAATACATATTTTAAAAAGTTCCATTCGTTTTCTTGATTTTAATTAAAATCGTATCATCGTTCAGACGATATGTATTTTACATACATTATTGGATTGCGTATTACAGATCCGTCCAAAGAAGTGACAGGTCACGTCTTGATCCGTTTTATACATTTAAAAGCCAATAGAAACCGTAGGGCAGGTTGTTGCAGTCCGGAAAATGTATCCAAATACATATCACACTTTGTAGCACATATTTGGTTACACTTTACACAATACGTTTCATGTATTATAAGAGTGTATTTAACATGCAGTGTGCACATATACATATATCATATTTTTTTTCTAACCAGACAACTCCTTTTAATTCAAATTATTGCTGCTAAAGGTGGTTCTACAAGATACAGGTTGTACTTTTTCTACACATGGCTTTTCTGTGTTAGTTTAAAGGGGTTGTATCACTACATTGATTTGTCCTGTTTTCTTGGTTTCATTTTGAATTCAGGGGCGTGTTTACTGGTTTCTACTAGTCTGCAGTAGAAGCCAGGTCTGTAGCTATAGCAACCAGTGCTGGCAGCCTATCATGAGAGATTGACCAGGGCTATAGCGACCTGAGGAGCTGATGCAGCCCATACAAGAGGGGATATCTAGGAATAGGTAGGACACTGTTAATAGACATATATTGCAAAGTGACTTGTTTTGACAAAATCTTTAACATAAAAAGCAATCCTTGTAGTGAGACAACCCCTTTAATTTTTGTTTAACACCGTGGAAACGGTTGTGTGGTGTTTCTTATCTTATTTACCTCATTTTAAGACCTTTTTAAGGACGAGATTTTTTTTATGTCCTGATATGAAAAACCATAGAATTTTATAAGATTGCATACTTTGTTTTTCTCATGGCTCTAAGTATGGGGTTTCTTTAACTCTCTTAACAAATGGATTTTACCATGCCCTGTAATTTACCTGTTGAAGAAAACCTGACACGCGGCTGATCAGAGCGTGCATGTTTAGGGTGGAGTCAGGAAGGATCGGCCAATAGTTATAGGCTGCTTTCCTTCTTAATAAGTGGCATCAGATTCAGCTTGGCTTTTATGTGTTAACCTGTAATTGGAAAAGAAGTATTGTCTCTGGTTGTTATAGGCAAAATGCTATTTTTGTGCATATTATTATTTTTTAGATTTCCTTTGAATAACGACACACTGAAAGCAGATTGTCAGGTGGGGAAGTAACCTACATCTGCCTGCACACAATCTACAGCTCATCATGGATGTAAAAAATAAGTGGCTTAAAGGGGTTTTGCCACAAAGTAAAATTGACGTGGGAAGCTTGCAAATGAAATAACAAACATTTTCACCATTCATTATTATTAAAAATTCTGCACTGTTTTTGTTTTAGCTGCTCCTTTAGTGATCCATTGTTTACAGCCCGTCTCCAGGGGATACGACCAGGACTGAGGAGCTCTCAGCCCTGGTCGGACATGCTCAGACATCACCTCTCCTCTCAGGTAGATACTGAGTGTTCAAACCCCAGGTGCTGCCATTCTACTCCTGTCCTCTGTACTCCTTAGTAATTAGTCAAACAGTGCAAATAAATAAAAAAGAAACCTCAATGAGGTCTGTGCATTGATAAAGAGAAATAAAAAACACAGGTTTGGTTCCTGCAGGGATTTGAACCTAGGACCCTTGTGCCTGGAGGCAAAAACTTTACCTCTCAGCTACTCACAATGCTTTACATAAATAGACCTTTCTTTGACTAGAGAGAGGAAAGGCCTGGTGATGTCATCCTGCTGGGTCACATGATATGCAATTCAAACAAATCGCACATACCTCCTTCTGAGCACAGAGAGCTGAAGAGCAGGATACTTATTGTTCATTATACTGCAGCGAAAGGGCTTTTCTGTACATTGAGTTACAATATTATGACCAATTAATACTTTCGGCATCTACAGTGCGTAGCTTAGAGAAAGTTGCGTGTCATGAGCTGCCTTGGTGGGTATATAAGAGGTGTAATAGGCCATCTGCACACACATTGCTAGAGGGACGATTTATCAGAATTGCTGAAAGCAATTATTATTGGCTTTTGGCAAAGGATGGCAGTATTTTTGAAACTGTGCAGTGGTGAAAGTGTATGGTGAGTGGGCAAATGGCACCAGTGCAAATGCGCAACATGTAGACTGGAGCAGCATGCACTATTAATGCGGAAGGTGAACAACGGAGATGAAGGTGCATGAGGATGGACCAACACGCAACAGTGGTGCAGCACACTGCCAAAATGGACCAGTGGGTTTCCAGACATGTGCCTAAAACTACAGTTCAGTGAACCCTACTGCGCATGGGGCTCCAAAGCAGACAGATGGTCACTGGAGAAAAGGCTTCATTTTTTTAAGGCCGTATTGGAATTGGACCTTGCTGATTGGCAAAGGGTTGCCTTTCTGAGTCACATTTTCTCCTTCTTTGAACAGATGCGCATTGGTGTGTCAGATGAAAAACAAACAACCTGTAACCATTGCTGGAAGAACACAAGCTAGTGGTGAATGGTCTGGAGAATATTTTTGTAGCCTTCTCTGGGCCCACTCCTCCATGTGGTACTCTTAAACAGTTTGGGTGTAAATCCATTCTTGTAGATCCATGTACACCTATACATGCTTATTGTCTTACCTGGAGCGGATCGGACCTTCCAGCAAGACAATGTAACATGTCACCTGGCTAGAAATGTCTGACATTGGTAGTAAGAGCATGACCAAGACTTCCAAGTACTATCCTAGCCCCCCTATTTCCTCAGACTTGAGCCCAACTAAACATCTGTGGGAGGACCTTGATCATCAGGTTTGCTCTTTGGATTCTCTCTCGCACTTCCTCCATCAGCTGTGGGGGGGCATGCTAATCAGCATGGCTTCAGATACCTGTGATACGCTACTAGAACCTTAACTTACTCTCAGCCCGTCTAGTTGCTGTCCATGCTGCACACGGTGGTTACTCTAGATATAAGCTGGTGGTCATAATAATGTGACTCGACAATGTATGTCAAAGTTGTTTTTTTTCCCAAGGATCAGCTGAGAACCCATATTGTTGTTGTTGTTTTCCCACCTATTGTCATTCACATCCTCCTCTAATAAAAACACTGATCTCACAGACATCTGTCTTCCCTGAACAATCCAGAAGAAGGAAATAAAATAGGTCATATTTACGAAGGGCCTGAAGCGCTCATTCATTGACTTGTATTGTTTGTCTTTAGAAAGAGGCAATATTCCGGCTTTTATGATAAGATTCTGGAAGGAAATGTATTATGTAAAGTTATTAGTTCATAGATCATTCTAAAAGATTCCCATCCTCGTGCAATAAGTGCACTGTGAGTGCAGGATCCACTTTTAGGATACTCCTATTGTTTGAACAGGGGGTTGACGACCTAGACCTGGATTCTGTTTGACCACTGTCCTTGTCACTGAGGGATCAGATTTTCCACGTTTCTGTGGTGCTGGGAGGTAACGCCCTGAGAATGAGGACAGCTGGGGGAGTGAAATACGCCCCAAAATAGCGGGAAGAACATTATGTGAACATACTCAAATAGTTTTCATGGATTAACTGTATGTACTGAACAGTCATGTGACTCTGGTATCCAGGTAACAGTAGTGTATGGAGGAGCAGAACTTCTCCAGTATTACTACCTCCAGCAGTGCCTTATGTGACCACCACACAGGTCATGTGACCCCTGGTATCCAGGTAACAGATTATAGAGGAGCAGAACTTCTCCAGTATTACTACCTCCAGCAGCGTATTATCATGTGACAACCACACAGGTCATGTGACCCTGATATCCAGGTAACAGTAGTGTATGGAGGAGCAGAACTTCTCCAGTATTACTGCCTCCAGCAGCGTGTGATCATGTGACCTCTGGTATCCAGGTAACAGATTATAGAGGAGCAGAACTTCTCCAGTATTACTACCTCCAGCAGCATCTTATCAGGTCTGTCAGTGTCTGTAGAGAAGACCCTTACTTGCACATACTTATTTTCTGTCTCATCTGTTTTTTAATCAACTTTATTAACAGCATGATGACAATGTTACATAGAGACAGTTATATGTGGTGTCCTTTTTTTATCAGTAACTTTAACAACATGATACCCCCTAGAGCAGGGATGTTAAACTCATTTTCACCAAGGGCCATAAGCACGTTATGGTTGCCCTCAGAGGGCCTTGGAGGGGGGTTCTGTGGCTGGATAGGGCTGTCAGAGCTGTGCCTCTTTATGAATTGCTGATAAAAGTTGTGTGGAGATGCGCGCCATAATTTTAAATCCAATATGGCGCCGACTCTCTGTGTTAGAAGCGTCGCCACTGCCGAGCACTGGCTGTGTATTCTGGGGAAAGTGGAGAGCTGATCCTTCTGCATCGGGATCTTGTCCATCCCTGCTAGTTGTGTCTAAGCTCTCATGGGCCACAATAAGTGGTATTGCGGCTACATTCTACCCGTGGGCCTTGAGTTTAACACGTGCCCTAGAGAGACCGAAGATATGGTAGTAAACCTACACAGTGAAGATATTGCTGGAATAACAATATCAATAGGGTTGTCCACCTCCTAAAAAAACTACTTTTAATAGATCCCGATAAAATAAAAGTTAAACTCTCCTTTCTGCAGTTTCCTGTTTCCACTCGACTTCTGAGTCTTCCATTGACATCTTGTGACTTCCAAACAGGGACGTAACCACCGCAGCTGCTGATTGGCTGCAGCAGTCACATGCCAAGGGTGGGTTCACATGACGTTATTGCATATGATCGTGGTATCCGTCAGGGTAATGCAAAAAAAAAAGAAAAAAAAAAGGTACCCCCAATAGCTTCAGTGATGCAGCTGCGGCGGCCCAATGGAGGAAAATGGAGCAGACGTAGCCCATGTTTTGTTCGATTTCCTAGCACATACGCTTATTTTACGGCACCATATTGTAGTTGACTGGTTCATTGTCCTGTAAAATAAGTGTGCACTGGGAAATAGAGCAAAACGTAACCCATGCTGGTCTACGCCTTCTCTGCGTTGCAGAATCTAGTGGGGTACCTTTTTTTTCTTTTTTTTTTTTTTTTGCAATACCATGAACCTATTCAATAATGTCATGTGAACCCACCCTAACTTGCCTCCCAGTTTGGAAGTGAACAGCTCTGAACAGTAATGTAAGTAGCAGCACGAGACCACCTGCAGCCAACCGGCAGATAAATCGGCCACGTCCCTGTTCGGAAGTGATGACAACAAAAGACTGGAGCGCTTGGATCGGTGTAAGGAGAGTATACCTTTTTACTGTGGGCCCGGGAGCTGTTAAAATGATGGAGAGAACAACCATTTTAATAAGAATTATTTCACCATTCTTCCTATTCAGTTCCCTCATAGATTTTATGTATCCTGTTAATAACTGAATGCCAGGAGGTCGGATGACCGACCCCATATTTACTCCATTGGAGCCGTTACTGTGGACAGGAATGTAGGCTCCACTGTTTTTTCTAGATGGGGGTCAATGCATTGGTATAAACAAGGTACAGGAACATAATTTATAACGTATAGAAGAAAATGATGATTTCCTGTATACCGGATAAAATCAATAAAAAGTGACAATCCCTTTAATCTAGTACATGCAGTGATACAACATGACATGCACTATGCACCGCTTATATCTGCTCTTGTTTTATGGAGATTCTTATCTGTTCACATTGCAGGCTTCTACACCTGGAGCGTAACATGGGGGAAGGGTGGGAGCGTGGTCTAATGAAGCACAAGATTAATTTTAATGCAGCACATTCCTGGTATTTTTAGCACATCAGCGACTTCCTTTTTTAAGACCTCCGTGAGACACATTAAGCTGGAGGTGTAGAACTGGCATCATGCTGACATTATTCATATTCTCCCCTGATGTTCACACATTTGTATGGTGGTTTCTGATTATCATGTGTTGTATACCTTTTGTCCAGGAAGGTAAAGGCGTATACCTAGGTGTAAAAATGTATTCCTTATATTTGTGGGCTTGTGCATGTAGAAGATTATTTCAGATTCTATATTGGTCAGCCAAGTCTGCTGGGCACTATAACCAGAGCTCCCTCATTAATGTTGTAGAGCACGTGACAAACTTACACTACATCAATTCATCTTACCTCAGTCCTGTTTTCTCGGTTTCATTTTTTTATTCAGGGGCGGGTTTACTGGCCTTCAGTGTCGAGCTGCTGAGGACATCAGGTCTGTAGCTATAGTGACCAGCGCTGGCAGCCTATCAGGAGAGATCAAACAGGTCTGTAGCTATAGCGACCTGAGGAGCTGATGCAGCTCATACAAGAGGGGATATCTAGGAATAGGTAGGACACTGTTAATGGACACCTCTTTCAAAAATAAGTCGATTTTGTAATATTTTTGACATAAAAAGCAATCCTTGTAGTGAGACAACGCCTTTAAGGCCTGTGAGCCAAATCTATCTGCCACATCATTGTATGTGGCCTATGAGCGCTTAGACACGAGGAGCAGAGACAGGCAAAGTCCAGATATGGAAGAACCATCTATACCATTCCCCCAAGGACAGAGCCAGTGCCTGGGAAAGGCAGTTCCGTTGGCACAGGAATCAGTGTCATCTTGGATTTGTCAATAAAATACATGGAAATCCCTCAAGAAGCATTTATGCTATCGATCATACATGAAAAAACTTTGAGATTCTCAGTTCACGTGTTTTTGATAAAAAAAAAAAAAAAAATGCTTAAGCTGCCCACGAACTTACCCACGAACCTGGGTGCCACTGGCAGGGTTGCGGTATGTATATATATATGTATATATCAGTGGCACACCACTGCAAAAAGGGCAATAAAATGCATGGAAATCCCTAAAAATGCTTAAGCCACCCACGAACTTACAACGTATTTGGCATATATATTACCTGGGCAAGAGATGCTCATTTAAAGGGGTTGTCTCACTACCTTGATTCATCTCATCTCAGTCCTGTTTTCTTGGTTTCATTTTGAATTCAGTGTTTACTGGCTTTTACTAGGCTGCAGTAGAAGCCAGGTCTGTAGCTATAGAAACCAGTGCTGGCAGCCTATCAGGAGAGATCAAACAAGTCTGTAGCTATAGCAACCTGAGGAGCTGATACAGCTAATACAAGAGGAGATATCTCAGGATAGGTAGGACACTTTTAATGGACATATATTGCAAAGTGACTTGTTTTTGCAAGATCTTTAATATAAAAAGCAATTCTTGTAGTGAGACAACACCTTTAAGGAGAGTGCTATTGCTAGACCTGAGAGATTGTGGCCAATGCTTCTAAAAGAAATGGAGTCAAAAGAAATTTACCATGAAACTCAGGGTTTGCAGAGTTATGATGATATTCCAGATGATGATGACATGACTGTTTTTAAATAAATATTGATTTTTGTTCATAAATACCCAGATCGGTAAATGTACCATAGATTGTTGTACATGGAAATAAAGTCACAAGAAATTCTTGATTGAATTCAGAGTACTCCAAGCAGTGCATATAGATATTGAACTATGGAGAAGTTCTACTCTACCATAATAGCAGTCATGATAAGGGCCAAACAGGCTGCCAGCAGAAACCTTTTCTGGGGAATCTGAAAGAAATTGGCAGTCACCACTAATGGCTGCCCCATTATGCTGATGTTTGTGATGACATGACTACAGTATGGAACAAATGTGAATTCTTGTTCATGGAAAAATAAGACATCCCCTGAAAATAAGACTTAGTAGGTCTTTAGGAGCAAAAATTAATATAAGACACTGTCTCATTTTGGGGGGAAACAAGGTAGGAGGAATAAGAGGTGAACCAAACAACGTAGAGACCTAAGGAAAGATGCTCCAGGATTATGGGGAACATTTGGTATTTAAGAAAACAAACATTTCAGGAGAGGTGACATGTATAATGATGCGTCATTAAACAGGACATGTGTGAATCTCGCCATATATTTTTTCTACAAGACTTCCTCTTTTTTGTTGTGGACACATAAATGCACAGGATATAACAGCAAATGGGGTCATTTCAGCCGTATGTACTGTGCTTTTATTTCCAGGGAGCGCAGATGCTGCACCAGAACTCTCAGCATCCAGCAGCGTATTGCTTTAAGTGCTTATGTATTGATGTCTATGTGCTGTGACATGAATCCCTTTCTGTCTGCTCTGGTTCATTGCCCTTCTACCATTCTGTGTAATCACACAGTGTAATGGACTATATCGGACACAAGAAACTGCTCCTCTTCTTAAAGAGCCATTCATTTTCTTGTAGATTATTACCCGGCACTTAAATTACCCTGTATCTTTCATGATGAAATGACTATGTCTTTAGGATTAAAGGGATTGTCCGGTTCAAATAAAAATTAAATGGTGCCAAGTACAATTTTAAAAAATAAATAAACTGGCCCTTCTCTTCTCCTCCATTCCAGTGTTGGCATTCCCCTCTCTCTTCGGCTTACCTTCCATTCTCTTACGAACAGCTGATTGGCTGCAACAGGATACTTCCTTACATCACCTTTCAGAAGTAAACTGCTCCAAACAGAGTCACGTGACTGCTTCAGCCAATCAGTGACTGCAATGATGGCGTCTCATTTAGAAAAGAATGGAGGGTAAACAGAAGAATGGGTTGAACCAGTGTTAGAAGACTGGGATGTATTATAGGCTTTTTTTTTATTTGGCACCTGTTTAATTTCTTTTTCAACAGCACAACCGGGGGGAAGGGTGGATTCAGAGTCGTGGAGTCGGAGTCAGTGCCCATTTTGGTGAAGTCGATTTAAAATGGACTGACTCCCACATTTTATAATAAATTGGTACAGTTCAATGCAGTGCCATGAGCAAGAGAAATTGGGTCTTGCCAGTCCTATTGCCACCATATTTTCAGCCTTATCAGATGATAACTTTAATTTTGAAAACTATTTGGATGAGATGATGCAGGCAAAGCGTTACCGCAGGGGAAAAGATTCCGCTCCCATAGTAAACTGACCAGATTTTAGTAAAATTTTTCACTTGCTCTCAAAGAGATAGAAGAGTTCATCAAAACTGACTGTGCATGAGGCAATTACATTTTTAGAGATGTTGACCCTATGGTCACCAATCCAAGATGGTGTAGAGAGGCTGTTCTCTAGCCTGGAAATGAGATCAGATTTGAGGTCATGTATGCAGGATCTGATGGAGGCAAAACTATTTCTCAGAACAAATTCATAGGCTCACACCACAAATGTTCAACAATGATGTTTTTGTTTGAAAACGGTTTTTTTTCCACTTAATGCAGCGTTTTGTATATTTACAATTGGGGGCCGTTCATATGGCTTATTCTGTGACTGATACCAGCCGTACTGTGCGCCGTATTTGTGCTGCTGTACGGCTGGAATCTATCCCAGTCATTACGGTAATCCACAGTTCTCATAGAGAACTGTGGATTCCGTCTCTTCTCCCAGCTTGGCGAATACGGCGAGGGGGAGAAAGTGACATGCACATTATTTACGGCATGTACATGCCGTGAACAATGAGTGTTTATGGGGCCGGCGACATCCGTCCCCGCCATTACGTCGGCAATAAGCCGTGTGAACATTGCCTTAAAGTTTTTTTTTGTGTTCTAAAGTTGTATCCAGTAAATATTTTACGCTGACAAAAGGGTAACAATGTTTTGACCTTGTGACTTTCAGGCTCCATATCTCACCATCCACTAGAGCTTTGAACGTGAGACTACTATCATTTTATAGACAATCATCCTAGCTTTCTCATACATAACTTTGACCTGCAACTATTTAGCATATGCTTAGTTATGCAGATTTTGGTCATGTAACTGCATTGTTACTGTTTTGCTCCTGGTGATGGCACAATCTTTTTCTGCTTCTATACTACAAATTACAACCTGTTCTCACATTCCCTAATAGCTCAGAATGTTATTAGACTGATTCCCAAGCGAAAGCCATGAAGATTTCCCAAGAAAAGAGAAACCGCATCATCCAGCTCATAGATAGTGTTCTCTTATCCAAGAAAATAGCCCAACTGCATCATCTGAGGCCATGACAGCTGGAAGAATTTGAAATGAAGTCCATCCATCCACTCAAAAGCCAAGAGGGGAACGTCCAGGCAAGATATCGGAGTCAACAAGTCGTCTCATCACAAGGTCTATCAGTTCTGGGGCCATAAACATGGCACTGGAAGTGGCTTGTATGCTTCGTAAGAGTGAGATCATAGAGGTCCATGCAAGCACCGGGCAACACACATTACACAAGTCTGGAATGATGGCCCAAAAAAAGTGAAGAAGCCTCAACTTCAGTCTCATCATAAAAAGCGTTGGCTCAAGTTTGCAAAAAAGTATGAAAAATGGGAGATTGGAAACAGGTGATTTGGAGCGATGAGATGAAAGTCAATAGACCGGGCTCTGTTGTGGGGCAAATGGGTTTGGAAGAATGGGGCAAACAGATCGAGAAACTGAAGGAACTGTTTCACAGCCAAAGATGTTGGATACTTGGACAGGATCAATGCAGATCTCAATGCTGAGCTATATGTGAGTGTCCTACAATGGGTTACTTCATACACTCAAGTACTATGGGTATGAAAAGGACAACATAGTGTTCCAACAAGACAATAACCCGAAGCATAAGTCAAGGTTGGAGAAGGAATGGTTCAATGACAATGAAGTAGAGTTGCTGTATTGGCCTTCACTGTCTCCAGACCTTAACCCAATCGAACACTTGTGGGTAGAGTTGAAGAAAAAGCTGCATTCATACCCAAGTCCAATATACACCTATATTGGGAAAGTGTAGAAGAGACCTGTGATCAGATTTTGGTTAAGACATGCTTGAATTTTATCCAGAGCCCAGAAGAGTTCAGGCAGTGTTTGAAAGCCAAAGGTGGATTTACGACTAAATAGGCTCAACACACTTCTCAGCTGGATAGTTCCATGTAAATATCCAGAGCAGGCAGTCGCACAGTTCCCAGACCCACAGCTTCCAAGCATCCATATACTCCAACATACATGAAAAATATGGACCAGCATATACTAAAGGATGTTTTCTTTATTGGAAAATTCTGTACATACAGGTGATGCAGTAAAATAGGCAGGTAAACGCAGACGTGTCGGACAGCACTCTGTCCTTGTGAACCGAGTGAGCACACTGTGAAGAAAGGCATGGTGATGTCAAGCCTCCTGTATCACATGATATGCAGTTCAAATAAATCCTATATGTCCCCTTTTGAACATACTGATAGCTGAAGCTGGAAAAACCTGGCATGAAATGCCTTTGTGGCAAAACCCTTTAAATATATTACATTTTCAGCGTTAAGGTTAATGTAACTACCAATTTTGTAACTACTGCCGGTTGTGTAACAAACAAACAAAAGTATCTGTCATTTCTACATGCTTACCTGCGGTACAACGAGTGTGTTTTGTTGCCAACCAGGTTTTTTGTACTTCTGTATTGCTTCAGAAACAAGCTGGGGGAAATCATCGTACCTATTGTTAGGGGCTCTTTTACAGACTAAATTAATGCCCTTTGGTAGAATAATTGACATTCTCATATGTAAGTGTTTTTTAATAATGCAATAGCAGTCGCCTCTCGCCGAGTTGCTTTCCTCATTGTTTTTTTAATAATGCATACTATATGATGATATTTGGGGACTGAAGACAGTAGAGAAAGTAAAAGGTTTGAGTGCTTGTCTTGATTATTATGATTATTATCTGTTACGGTCTTGAGGTGGATCCGCTGGACCACCGCAGGCGATTGCGTAAGCCCACACCAGGGAGTGGAATCTAAGTGGGTCCCGGTATTCACCAGAGCCCGCCGCAAAGCGGGATGGACTTTTCTGCGGCGGGAGTCCACCAGGTCACAAACCCCTGGCGGGGCTTGCCTGCGTGGCGGCCAAGGGTAGGCGAGGTACAGAATCGGCAGTCAGGCTCGTAGTCGGGGACAGGCGAGAAGGTCAGGGCAGGCGGCTGTGGTTCGGGAACGTAGTCAGGCAGGTCAGGGCAGGCGGCAAGGATCTTGGTCGATAAACGTAAGCAAAAGGCTTCGGTAAACCAAAA
>JAODAL010069426.1:0-16354 GCA_025379985.1 Phyllomedusa bahiana | reverse complement strand
CCCTTTGTTTACCACAGCATGCCCCTTAAAAAACCCCTGCAGACCCAAAAATTAAAAAGTGCAGAAGGCAGTATTATTTGAACCATCATTTTTCTTGAACTGGACATTGACTATCCCTGTCCCGGAACGCAGCATGACCCTTAAACCTGTCTGACCCACAGATTAAAAAGTGCCGGAAAAAGGAGTCTTTCAACCACCATTTTAGTTGAACTGGACACTAGACCTGTCCTGGGTAACTACATCTGTTCAAGTCTTCCTGTACCTCCCTTGTACAATTCAGAGGAATATTTGTATCAGCTATTATGTGCATGCCATTTTTTTAGTAGTTTAATTCTAGAAAACACACAATTTTAAAATAGGATGGAATCCCACCACATCTTTGTTTCTCTTTTTTTAAATGTATTAAAGGGGTTGTCTCACTACAGGGATTGCTAGCTCTGTTAAAGATCTTGCAAAAACAAGTCATGTTGCAATATGTGTCCATTAACAGTGTCCTACCTATTCCTGTTTTTGACATCACCATCACCCTTGAGCCACTTTTGACAATTGTGAAGAACAAATGTCTGTTAGAAACCACATTTTTTTTATAATAGGACCTGTAGTATAGCTGCATTTCACAGCAAAATGCCCCCAAATATTCAAAACATGACCCTTGAGCCACGTTTGATAATTGTGAAGAACAAATGTCTGTTAGAAACCACATTTTTTTTTTTATAATTGGACCTGTAGTATAGCTGCATTTCACAGCAAAAATGCCCCCAACAATTCAAAACATGACCCTTGAGCCACTTTTGACAATTGTGAAGAACAAATGTCTGTTAGAAACCACATTTTTTAGAATGGGAAACCTGTAGTATTGCTGCATTCAAAGCAGCATGACCCAAAAAATATAAAAATTGACTTCTCAGCCACTGTTAAAAATTGTGAGGAGAAAATGCCACTTAGAAGCCACATTTCTGTTCCAAAGGACCATGATTATAGCTGTATCTCACAGCACCATGACCCCAAAACCATTGACAATGCGAAAAATTCTAAAGATGAAGTGAGTAAATGGAATATGAACAAAGCTGGCCTGCGCCAAAGTGAAAAAAACACCTATCTGACATGTATACGGATAATAACAGTGGAGTTTTGCTCCTCTCAACTACTCCTGCGGTGACTACAAAATTGCAGTATTCAAATTTAAGTGCAAGGTGGCTCTGTGAACAAAGCTGGGCTGCGCCAAAGTGAAAAAACACCTATCTGAAATGTATACGGATAATAAAAGTGGAGTTTTGCACCTATCAAATACACCTGCAGTTACTAGAAAAGATCTGTATCCTAATATAAGTACAGGCTGCACAACATACAAGTAATATTTCACCAAAAAACTGGCCAAAAAGTGTTAATAAAAAACCCACTGCAATGCAGGGTCTAAACTCTAAACACAGTCTGGGCTGCACAATATCCACTCTCCTTTAAAGAGCCTGTCTGTCTGTGTTTGCCCGCAGCCCCCCGGTACCCTCAAGCCCCCCCCCCCCCAACGGCGGTACAGCGCTAGATGCTCCTTTAAAATTCTCTGTCTAAGTAACTAAAATCTGCAAATCTCAAATCTACCTAGGTTCTAATGTTCACAGCTAAAAGGATAGTTGGCTGTGTGAACAAATAGAACAGTTTCGCTGAGCTGTTTTGACAGAGACGGAGCACACGTCCTACTCCTATAATACACAGACACACATTGAGGCAGAACAGGAAGGGCTGTTCTATGTAAAACGAGGTCATGTGATTTTTCCAGCCAATCGCAACCATACACATCCCATTCATGACGTCACACACCCAGCTCACCCTGCTCTATTCTCTAAGCTGATTTGCTGGCCGCCAAAATGACAGGAAGCGCTGAAAATGGCGCAATATTAAAAGATTATGCACAGATTTTAACCTAAATTATCGCGTGATCGAAAAAATCTGATCAACATAAAAACCGTGCCGATTTCAACTTTGTCCATAAAAATCGCTCAACACTAGTGTTAAACATCCTAAATTTTCATTCAGGTCACTTTGCAGCACAGCAGACCTGCTCCCAGTATACTGACACCATAATGTGTCCCTCTCTCATGTTTCCGCAATGTCCATTATCTTTCACTTATAATCTGTATTGATCCTCAACCTCTTCATAGGTAATGTATCACCTATATATTTCTTTGCTAATATAACAAGATGCTAAAACATTAATTTTTTGCTAATCTCTGCTCTTTATTAACAGCTTCTAACCATCATCATTTTTCATATCAGTCTTTAGATAACACACTTTTATATTTCTATAATCATTAGGCTATGTTCACACGGCTTAATTGCAGGATGTATTTCGCCTCGCAATTACGCCATGTGTACAGAGGCGGGAGCGGGGCTGGGAGGCCGGCAGCCCGCCGGCCCCATAGACATGCATTATTCTTGGCGCGTATACGCCATGAATAATTGACATGTCACTTCTCTCCCCGCCCACCATATTGTGCGGGCAGGGAGAGGAGACGTAATCCATAGTTCTCTATGAGAACTGTGGATTACCGTAATAACCGGGACGTATTTCAGCCCGTAATTCAGGCAGTACGGCGCGAATTACGGGCTGAAATACGTCCCAAAGTAAGCCGTGTGAAAAATTCAGTACATGTGGCAGCTAAATGCAATGTGGGTCAGCAATAAGAGACTAAATGGGGGGGACAGAAACTGGATGTGGATGTGATTTAGTGATCAACTAAGGTGAGCGTCTTTGCATTAAACTTTGAACTGGTAACTGGCTGTGTACTATAAGAGGCTTACGTGGGATAACAAAAGTCATTTGCTGTCACTTGAAAAATTAAGACACTAATGCCTGTTGAAAACAAACTTGCTGTCCATTGAGTACAGTGAGTATAATTTGACTTCTCAATATTAACCCCTTACCGCCGGAGCCAGTTTTGGCCTCTCTGACAGAGCCCCATTTTTTTAAATCTCCCATTATCATTTTATTGAGAAAACTTTTTACACTTTAACTATCCAGTGATTCAAGCTTTTTTTTCTCGTGACACATTGTGCTTTAAATAGAAGAAATTTTTTGGTCCAAAAAGTCCTTTTTTTTTTTGTGAAAAATTAAAAAAAAAATTACCATTTCAAACTTCATAAAATTTCTGCGTGTAAAAAAAATATTATTCCACCAAAATACTTATAACTAAACAACCGTTGTCTACTTATTTTGGCATCATTTTTTCATTTCTTTTTTTCTATTTATGAATAGGGGCTTAGAAATTTAGTATAATTTTGCACATTTTCAAGAAAATTTGAAATAACATTTTTTTTTTGGGGCCAGCCCATTTTAAAAATGTTTTGTTTGGCCTTAGTTAATACCCCCCCATAAATGCCCCTCATCTAAAAAACTACCCCCTTAAAGTTTTCAAAACAGCATTTTAGGAAGTTATTACCCCCTTAAGTTTTTCACGGGAAATTTAAAAGCAAAGTGGAGGTAAAAATTTAAAATTTCACTTTTTTTTTTGCAATTTTCAAATTTCAGCCTTTAAATTCACAAAACTCGGAGATTGATCGGGGAAATGCAACTTAATATTGTTTCCCCCCAGATTCTGCTGTTTTCGAATACCCCAAGTGGCCCTTTTGTGCTTTTTGGCCAAACCACAACCCCAGAAAAGGAGGTGCCCTACCACTCGGGGGGTCTCATTTTCATTAAAAATTTATTTAGGCGCCTTTTAGCTTTGCGGACACCCTAGGGGGCAAAACTAATAAACACACCCAAAAAAAGACCCCAAATGGAAAACACCCCTTTAAAGGGAAATAATCCAGGGTGTAGTGAGTAATTAACCCCCCACAGTTTTCACAAAAAATTTTTGCGTAGGCTGGAAAATAATTTTTTTTTTTTTCCAACAATCGCAATTTTAGCTGATAATGTTGAATCTTTAAAAGGGAATCCTGTAAAAAAAGCACCCAAATTTTTTTAAGAAATTTTCTTCCAATTGGGAAAACCTACATTGGGTGTAAACTGCTTTTGGGGGGGCGCAGGGCAGGCATACAAGGGGGGAGTGCTTTTTGTTTTTGGAACGCAGATTTCGTGGGGTCAGTCGCATTTGCAAAGCCCCCAAGTCCCAAAAAAAAGTAAAATCTTCCGGGAAGTCGCCCCCATTTGGGGTTTCCAACGACCATTTAATACTAGAAGGGGCGAATCGATTCTAACGAAAGGGGAAATTCGTTAGAATTTCAGGGAAAAATTCGGTTCGGAACGAAAATCGAACTTTGGGGTACTTCGGGTAAACGAAGGTTTCTTTTTATTGAAAAAATGGGTGCAGCACGGCGCTACATGGGCAAAGCACTCTTGGGGAAGAAGGGCAAGCCTGCATGACATTCAGAGGGGAAGCCAATCAAGACCGGGGGATTTTGTGACTTTACCGCACTATATAAGTCCGGCGCACGCCGGGAGCTCACACTCCTCTCACGGCTCATCAGGGGAAGGTGCGGCGGGGGGTAGCTCTTACGAAAAATTTTTTTTACAGCGATTTTTGGGGGTGTCTCAGCTTTCCAGAGACGGTTTTTCAAAATTTCATTTCTAATTTTTGGGGTTATTGGATCTGAAATCCTGTGCTCCATGCACTGATATACATTCAATATCCAAGTGGATCTAAGCCAGTTCCTGGTTTTTTATTTTCCCCAAAAAAAATTTTTAAAAAAAGAAACAGGCGTTTTTACAATAAAAAAATACCAAACCACTTAAATTTTTTTGGGAAAATTTTTTATTTTCCGCAAAAAACATCCGGGGTTAAAAATTTAAGCGGGGGGGTTTTTTTTTTTGCTGGTGTGGTACCCCAAGAACCCGCCTTTTTTTTTTAACGCCAAAATAATTTAAATTTTTCCAGAGGGGGGAATTCAAAGCAAAGGTTTAAAATTAACAACTGGTATTTTTCTTGTTGTGTGGCGAGAAAACACGCAAAGTAACACACTACAAAGCACTAGTTTTTTGCGCCAATTCTTTGGGCTTTTTTCTCCAGGGGGAATTAAGCGTTGTTTTGTGGTGTGCGACCCCAAAAACCCTCTTTTCAACGTCAAAAAATAAAATTTTTCCTGTAGCCTAATTCACAAGCAAAGGGTTTAAAACAACTGTATCTTTGTTTTTGTGGGGTGAAAAAACCAATTTTAACACCTACAAAAGCTACTATTTTGTGGGGGCCCAATTCTTTGGCCAATTTACATCCGGGGGGAATTAAGCGTTGTTTTGCTGGTTGCTGACCGAAAAACCGTCTTTTTTTAACGCCAAAATATAAAATTTTTCCTGTACCCCCAATTCACAAAAAAAAGGTTTTAAATTTCAACTTATTCTTTTTTGTGTCCGTTAGAAAACACGCAATGTAACACCTACAAAACACTAGTTTTTTGCGGCCAAACCTTGGGGCATTTACATCCAGGGTTAATTAAGCGTTGTTTTGCGTGTGCTATCCCAAGAAAAAACCCCTCTTTTTCAACGCCAAATAATACATTTTTTTCCCGTAGCCTAATTCACAAGCAAAGGGTTAATTACAACTTATCTCTTTTTGTGTGGCGTAGAAAAAACGCAAATTGTAAACATCTACAAAACTACTATTTGTGCAGCCAATTCTTTTGGGGCAATTTTTCATCCAGGGTTAATTAAGCGTTTTTTGCTGGTGTGCTACAAAAAAATTAAAACCGTTTTTTCAATGCCAAAAAAATACATTTTTCCCTTTCCAATTCATGTCCGAAGGTTTTAATAAGCCTGTTTGTGCTTTTACATTAGTAAAACACACAGTGTTTTTAAACGACACATAAAAGGTAAATTTTTTCCTGCCATTTGTGGAGCGCAATTTATATCCAAGGGTTACCCAAGCTTGTTACTGGGTTCATTTGGAGTCAAAAACGGGGTGTATATTTCAATACAGATATCATCATCAAACAGGGGTCTGTACATTTTAGAACAAACAGTATGCCCAGACAGAGAGGTGCAGGCTCTGCACCTGCGAGTGGCAGGGGCACAAACATTCCTGGAACAGGCCCAGGTCGCAGCAAAAGCAAGGGGACGTCGCAGCAGGGGTCACTCGGTGAGGCCACAACTGCCGCTGTCATCTAGCGGCCCGTGTGTTTGTTCAGCCAACCCAAGGGTTCTTGATTGGTTGACTAGGTCATCCTCTTCCCTCCCAGATGACATCTGACAACCCCAGCCAAGAGTCGGGGGAACCTCAGACACAACCCTTAGTTGGCATGGCCCGGGGAGCGGTCAGGGGCCCTCACCTGTCCCCCATCCCCTCTGTCCCATCCGGTTCCCTTAGCCAGAGATCTACTATGTGGTCTGGGCTCAGCGCCACTATATAGCGAGGATAAACAATTTGAGGAGGGCATTCAGGCACTACTTGGCAAGCGAAGAAATGGGGCCAATTATCCTCTGCTTCTGCAGTAGAACGTGCAAAGTATAGAATTGTGGAGAGTGCATGGGAGGGTCATGTTGTGAGAGGTCAGCCTCGGCATAAACCAAGACCGGTGATGAGGACAGCAGTGACGATGAAACACAAATAAAGATGATGTAGCCCGACCGCACGTGGGAGCCGTGTGAGGCAGATGGCTTCATATCGTCAGGAGAAGAGGGCGTCAGCTGTGCGCTTCAGGAGCAGCACACCAGCAAGTGGGTCGTGTGGCCGTGAGTCGGCAGGATGCAGCAGTGTGAGGTCGGGAGCCAAGCGCCACGGGGTAAAAACCCGCTTCGCACGGTCCAAGAAAGTAGCAGGCACATTAGGGGCTCAGCGAGGCAAGCGCGGCCAGTAGTCACTCAGGTGCGGAGCATTGGCGGGTAAAATCCATGATACTCCGCGGTGGTGCAGTTCTTTGCTAAGACACCGAGG
Organism: Phyllomedusa bahiana; assembly: GCA_025379985.1. NCBI lineage: Eukaryota > Metazoa > Chordata > Amphibia > Anura > Hylidae > Phyllomedusa > Phyllomedusa bahiana. The sequence continues at coordinate 9,494 of JAODAL010069426.1, read as the reverse complement.
ACCGAATATGGGTATATGTAGAATCGTGGGTAGAAAGTGAACGTGCCCATGGAGCTAACGTTGGCACAACGGCCCTCTGCGTCAACACATGCAGCGTCACCATCCCGTGGCCTGGGAGAAACGGGGGCTCATATGTGGTGGTCCATCCTGCCGCCGCAGCAACAGTAGCAAGCAGCAGCGCCCAGTGGAATCATGCCATTGCAGCCAGTCAAGGCTCCACCACTCTGCAGAAGGGAGGCTGATTCTCTTTTGACATCATCTCCCGGTCCAGATGCTCTGCACTCGCTACTCGGCGCCAGCAGTCGTTCAGCGAGGCCGATTTGCAAAGAGACAACAGTATGCGTCCAACATCCTAAGGTGCACAAGTGACCGTGGCTTCCTGTCCAAGTTGTTGTACTGGCACGTCCCTCCCTTTCCAAATGGTGGACTCTGCACCGTTCAGAGAACTAATGGCTTGTGCCGAGCCGAGATGGAGAGTTTCCAAGCCATATTTCTTTTCCAAAAGTCAGTACCAGCACTTCATAATAAGTAGAACAGAAGGTGGCCAGTCCTTGAGCTTATCGGTTTGTTTCAAGTGCACGCAGCGCGGGGACATCTGAGCTGTTAACTACGTTCAGGGCCAGTACATGTCCTTTACGGCCCACTGGGTGAATGTGCTTCCAGTCCCAGCAACGCCAAGAACTTGGACATGAGACGCCGCTTTCTCCTCCACGTTTCCAAACTGCTGTCACCTGCCCAATGTCCGCCTCCTCCTCCTCCACCACCATCTCAGCCCCATCCACAAGTACTGCTCATCATACCACATTGTGTAGGGCACAGCGTTGTCACGCAGTTTAACACCCTGGCTTGCTCCCGCGAACATAGTCACAGAGGGAGGAACTGCTCTCCCGCTCCATGCTGCAAGAAATCGTATGTGTTGGCTTTCTCCGCGCCAACTGCAAATCGAGAAACATGGTGACGGACAATGGAGGAACAAGTTGTCCGCGCTGCACACCGAGGAGGATGGTCCATGCGCCCTGCATGGCGCAACCAGTGTTCAATCTGGTGTGAAAGTTTTCCTGAAGTCTTCCACCGATCTTCAGACATCTGAAAATGGCCCAGGAAACTGGTGCATTGCACTTTATCCAATTCGTACAAAGCCAGAACAACACCATCCTCGAGTTGCAGCGGCAGAACGGCCTCCCCAACACACTCTGATATCGATGTTTCCACCCGCTGGAATTCCAGCCTGCACATGTTTGGACCGACTGTATGAAACCATAGAAAGGCCATTAACATTTTTTTGATGACCAGGCAGACAGAAAGTACTCCCTTGTGGTAACTTGATGTCAGCCAGTGGCAGCTCATGCGTGAACACCTGCCGTTTGTTGAGGCCATTCGAGTGGCGACGTTATTTTCAGTCACCTAGGACTACGGGATGAATAACATCATTCCACTGTTTCATGTCTGGAGACAGATGCTGAAAAATCGTCTGGGCAGGACTGAACGTGGGCGACTACATCTCCACGGCCCACATGAGTCCGGTGGACTGAAATGGAGGAGGAGGAACATTGAGCAGAAGCATTGGTCTGGTGAAAATGAGTGGATTTTCTACCCAGGTGACAAGAGAGGAGGAGCAGGAGCAGCTGTAGGAGGTGGATGGAGATGAGGAAGACGAGGCAGATGACCCCCAAGCACCGTGGCAGTATACAGTGGAAATGGAGGCAGGGACCCCTTCGGAATCACTTGTGCATATGGCCCGCAGCCATGCTTATTTTGCCTGGCTAGTGACCGCCGTATAGTCAGCATCCGGCAGAGGTATGAACTCTGAGCTCTCCACCCCTATTGGACCCTCGCTACTGGTCCAAAATGGTAGCCTTTATCCAGCTATTGAGAGGTGAAGACAAACTCAAATACTATAGAAATCCCTCCGAAATCAGTTGGCTGCTGCCTATTGCGAGCATCGTCCCTCCTCGACAGGTCTGACCGGGGTTCCTACAGCGCTCAACGTACTCACTACTCGCCGACGGCCTGCTGGGGGACAGGTGGGGGGGCGGGGGGTAGATCAGTACCCAGCTCCATCAGTAGTAAACCTATAGTCTGGAGTCATCTGATGAGCACTTCCTTCACTCCGCCTAGTGAGGAAGGTCAGTCAGCCAGCAAGAGCAGCAGCAGCTCTCAGTGGAGCAGTCCCTGAACCAACAGGTTGTGGCCTACTTGGACAGCACTCTGCCCACCCCATTTAGAAGATCGCGGACCTACTGGGCAGCCAACTGGAATGTGTGGCCCGCAACTTGCCGAGTTTGCAGTGGAGAAAGCTGGTCCTGCCCGGCCAGTAAGTGTGGCATCAAGCGGGTGTTCAGTGCGGCGGGGCCATCGTTTACCACCAAGGAGAACCCCGCTTTGTCCACGGGAAAATGTGGAACGACTGACCTTTTTTGTCAAGATGATTTCAGGCGTAGGATTCGGCAGGATTTCCACACACCAAATGCCTTAGTGGCCGTCGGTCTGGTTCAAACTACCGTGCTTCAGCCACTAATCTGATGCCGCCACCCCTCCTGATGCCACACATCGCTGATATTTCCCATCTGCCTACCACCAACTATACCAGGGACTGGTATTGCCACCCACCTCAACACTCTGTCATTGTGCAACTGTATGACCTCATGCTGCTGCTGCTGTTTGCCGTGACATCCACACTGTGTCATTGTGCCACTGTCTGTGACCTCATGCTGCGCTGTGGCTGCTGCCATGTCCTCCACCTGTGTCGATGTGCCACTGCCTGATCTCATGCTTGCTTGCTTCGTGACCTCCGACACTGTATCATTTGTGCCACTCTGTGCCTTAAATAGTGTTTTGCCGCTCCAGAATGTCATTGTCCACTTGCCTTGACCTCATACTTGCTGCCTGCCGTGACCTCCCGCGCTCTCAGTCATTGTGCCACTCTGTGGCTTCCTCGTGTTTTGCCACCATCCAGAATGTCATTGTGCCACCTGCCTGACCTCATGCTGCTGAGGCTGGCCCCCGCAGTCACCCTCCACACTCCTTGTCACTAATGTTGCCACCTGAGCTCTCAGCTTGGTTTTTATTCCAGCTTTCGCTGGCAAGAACTTTATCAGGCTACATTCTCCCTTCAGTTTTTTTGGTCAGTTTTCCCTCTTAAGTCCCAGGAAGTTTATAGTGAAGCGATTCTAAGAGCGGCGGCAGTCATGTGCGTGTCATATTAAAACACAACATTGTATGAAGACCAAACCAAGCTCCCTCTGCATATTTAAGCATGGCACAACGTTCTACAGCACCCTGCAGGCTCTGTGCAGCCTGGAAATAGCTGCTTTTTAACGCGATTCGTGCCGAAGTAATTCGGAACAAAACTAATTTTGTCGGAAAATTCGGCGAAGTGACCGAATCGAATTTTTGAGAAATTCGCCCATCTCTAATTATAGCTGTATCTCACAGCACCATGACCCCAAAACCATTGACAATGCGAAAAATTCTAAAGATGAAGTGAGTAAATGGAATATGAACAAAGCTGGCCTGCGCCAAAGTGAAAAAAACACCTATCTGAAATGTATATGGATAACAACAGTGGAGTTTTGCACCTATGAAATACTCATCTAGGGGTGTACTGTGCATTTTAAGTGTACAGGTGGTCCATAATATTTTTTAGTATTGGGCTATGAAAATGGGGGGAAAAAACGCAGTTCCTCCATTGTTTTGTGGGCTTCATTTTTACAGTTTTCCTCGTACGGGATAAGTGACAGGAAAGCTATACTGTGGGAGTCGGTACAATTGCAATGATATAAATTTTATATAGTTTTTTATGTTTTATTAATTTTACACAATAGAATTTGGTCTATAAGAAAATGCGTTTTTATGTTATCCTATTCTGACAGCCATAACTTTTTTATTTTTCTGTGCACGGAGCTGATTATGGGCTTGTTTTTTACGGGATGAGTTTACGTTTTTATTAGTACCATTATGGGGTGCATATGACGCTTTGATCACTTTTTATTAAGGTTTTTGTGAGGCATTTTTAACAAAATATAGCATTCCCGGTAGTGTTTTTTATTTTTTACAGAGGTCACCGTGTGGTATAAATGACGTGCTAGTTTTACTCAGTCGATACGATTACAACGATATCCAATTTGTATTTTTTTTTATAGGTTTTACTGCTTTTACACAATAAAAACACTTTTATTCACAAAGGAAAACACGTTTTTGCATCGCCATAGTCAGAGCCATAACTTTTTTATTTTTCGGTGTACGGAGCTGTGTTAGGTCTAGTTTGTTGCGGGATGAGTTGATGTTTTTATTGGTATCATTTTTTGGGGGACAAAACTTTTTGATCAGTTTTAAATCCATTTTTTGGAAGGAAGGGTGAAGAAAATACTGCAATTCTAGTATTGTTTTTTATTTTTATTTTTAATAGCGCTCATCGCGCAGTATCCGTGACAAGTTAGATTTACTCTCTGGGTCAATATGATTACGTCGATACCCAATTTATATAGTTTTTTTTATTGTGAAGCACTTTTAAAAAAAAAAGTGTTTTATTGTGTAAAACAATATTATGCATCGCTGTCTTCTGAGAGCCATAACTTTTTTATTTTTCCATATACAGAGCTGTGTAAAGACATTTTTTTTGCGGGATGAATGGAATTTTTTATTGTTTCAACTTTGGAGTTTATATGAGTTTTTGATCGCTTTTTATTTAATTTTATGTGCTGCGGGATGAACAAAAAACGCAATTCTGTGACTTTTTTTTTTTTTTACGGTGTTCACCGTTCGGGTCCATTAATGTGAGATATTTATAGGGCAGGTCGTTATGCACATGTCGATACCAAATATGGGTTCTTTATTTATTTTTGATCTTTTTTGGGGCAGTTGGCATTTGTAAAGGGGAAAAGGGCGGTGTACGTGTTTTTATTTTATTTTTTGTGTTTGTGTTTTACTTTTTTTCCCTTTTAACATTTATTTTTACTTTTTTACACTTTTTATTACTTTTTCTTCTAAGGCTATGTTCACACGGCTTAAAATGGGCCGTATTTCAGTCCGTAATTACGTGCCGGAGTGCGCAAATTACGGCTGGAATACGACCCAGTCATTACGGTAATCCACAGTTCTCATAGATAACTATGGATTACGTCTCCTCTCCCTGCTCGGCAAATCCGCCGCGGTGGAAGATAAGTGACATGGATATGCGTATACGCGCTGCTGGTAATGCAAGTCTATGGGCCGGCGAGGTGCTGGCCCCCCGCTCCCTTCCCCGCTCCCTCCCCCGCTCCTGCCCCGCCCCCGGCCATGCAGTGTAATTGCGGGGCGTAATTACGCATTGCAAATAAGCCGTGTGAACCCTTCCTTACAGCAATCATCAGATTGCTGTTAGAAGGCAGGCCGGTACACAGTACTAGTACTATGTACTGGTCGCCATGACAACTGCCTGTCACCATGCCCACAATACATTGCGTGCATGGTGATGTCACAGATGCCGTTCACTTCCCGGGACCATCAGGCAGGAGATCGGTGCTGCACTACAGTGCGGCAGCCGACGGGAGCAGGCAGGAGGAGCTCCCTCCTCCTGCGGCTTCATTGTCGCAACCATGACAGGTTGCGTTAATCGGGTGAGACGGCATGCGGCCAGTGGTAATTTACCGCTGGTCCCATGTCGCGATCGTGCGCGGCTCGCCCGCAAGCCTGCGCGATCGAGCGGGGAAAAGAGACGGAATCCATAATTCTCTATGAGAACTGTGGATTACCGTAGTTACTGGGACGGATTGGAGCCGTACTGCAGCGCAAATACGGCGCGCAGTATGGCTCTAATCAGTCCCATTTTAAGCCGTGTGAACGAGGCCTAAAAACGATTTCAGGGACTTAGGCCAAAAGCTCAAGGCAAGGACCTCCAAGGTAATATTTTCAGAAATATTACCTGGTCCACGGGCCACACCAGAGAGGAATCGGGAGATTAGAGAGGTGAATAAGTGGCTCAAAAATTGGTGTAGGAAAGAGGGATTTGGGTTTTTGGAGAGATGGGCTGACTTCTGTCTTGGTTACTGATGCTAGGGATGGGCTGCACTTAAATGCGGATAGTGCAGCTATATTGGGGGACAAAATGGCCAGGAAGTTGGAGAAATATTTAAACTAGAGACAGGGAGGAGGGTAACTACAAAGATACCATGCAAGATAGTGAAAATAGAGAGCTGGGAATTAGGAAAAAAACAGGGGTGGAGTGGAGGGAGGGGGTGTAGCAATAGTTAAAAAGAGCAGGGAGAAAGGAATAAAAACTGAAAAATCTATAAATTGCATGCTGACCAATGCCAGGAGTCTGACCAACAAAATAAATGAACTACAATTACTAATTGCTAAAGAAAAATATGACATAGTGGGGATAACTGAGACATGGATGGACGAGAGCTATGACTGGCAGTTAACTTACAGGGTTACAGTTTATTTAGAAGAGATCGTAAAGACCGGAAGGGGGGAGGTGTCTGTCTCTATGAAAAATCATGTCTGAAGCCAACACTGTGGGAAGATATAGATACAGAAAATGAACATGTGGAATCATTATGGGTAAATATACATGGGGGTAACAACAATAATATAATCCTAATAGGGGTCTGCTATTGGCACCCAAATATAACAGAACCCATGGAAGATGTACTCCTCAGACAAATAGATGAGGCGGCTAATCAGAATGAGGTTGTTATGATGGCGACTTTATCTACCCAGACATAAATTGGGAAACTGAAACCTGTAGCTCTCATAAAGAAAACAGGTTTTTGTCAATAACTAAAGATAATTACCTTTCCCAAATGGTGCAGGAACCTACTAGAGGAAAGGCCCTTCTAGACTTAATATTCACTAATAGACCTGACAGAGTAACAAACGTTAAGGAAATAAAATAATTAGAAACAGGAAAAACCAATGTTTATCAACAGAGATGTAAAGTAGGCAATAAATAACAAAAAGAAAGCTTTTTATCTACTAAAACAGGAGAGCAGCGAAGAGGCACTAAAAAACTATAAGGAAGAAAATAAAATATGTAAAATAATGATAAAGGCAGCAAAGCTGGAGACAGAAAGACATATTGCCATAGAAAGTAAAACTAACCCCAAAATATTTTTTAATTATATAAATAGTAAAAAGATTAAAACAGAAAATGTTGGCCCTTTGAAAAGTATTGAGGGAGAGACTGTAGAGGGTGAAAAAAGCAAACCTATTAAACAATTTCTTCTCCACTGTATTTACCAAGGAGGATGACCATTCTGTTGATGAGCAGAGGGATGAGGTAAACTCCAACTTAAATGTTTCTTGGCTAACCCAGGAAGAAGTGCAGCTTCGTCTTAAGATTAAAATAGACAAATCCCCAGGCCCTGATGGTACACACCAACGTGTCCTAAGGGAGTTAAGTAATGTCATAAATAGGCCCCTATTCTTAATATTTATGGACTGTCTAATAGCGGGGTATGTCTCAAAGGATTGGTGCATAGCAAATGTGGTGCCAATATTCAAAAAGAGGTCAAAAAGGGATCCTGGTAACTATAGGCCAGTAAGTTTAACCTCTGTTGTGGGTAAAATGTTTGAGGGTTTTCTAAGAGATGCTATCCTGAACTATCTCACTGAAAATAAATGTATAACGCCGTTCCAGCATGGGTTTATGAAGGATCGGTCCTGTCAAATAATCTCATCGCTTCTAGGGAAATCAGTGCTAGACTGGATCGGGGTGAGACATTGGATGTAATATATCTAGATGTCTCTAAAGCATTTGATACTGTGCCACATAAAAGGTTAGTAAGTAAAATGAGAATGCTTGGACTGGGGGAAAATGTGTGCAAGCGAGTAAGCAACTGGCTCAGTGATAGAAAACAAAGGGTGGTAATTAATGGTACACACTCAGACTGGATCCCTGTTACTAGTAGGGTACCACAGGGGTCAGTATTGGGCCCTATCCTCGTTAATATTTTCATTAATGATCTTACACATGGATTGCAGAGTAGAATATCGATCTTTGCAGATGATACTAAGCTCTGTAAAGTAATCAACACAATAGAGGATAATGTGTTATTACAATTGATCTGGATAAGTTGGAGGCCTGGGCAGATAAGTGGCAGATGAGGTTTAACACAGATAAATGCAAGGTTATGCACATGGGGAGGAAAAATCCAATCCATGATTAAATGTTAAATGGAAAAAATCTGGGTAAAAGTGACATGGAGAAGGACTTGGAAATCCTGGTGGACAGTAAACTTAATCGCAGCAGCCAGTGTCAGGCAGCAGCTGCCAAGGCAAATAGGATTATGGGGTGTATTAAAAGGGGCATAGATGCGCATGATGAGAACATTATTCTCCCATTATATAAGTCATTAGTTAGACCACACATGGAATATTGTGTACAGTTTTGGGCACCCGTGCACAGGAAAGACGTTATAGAGCTTGAACAGGTACAAAGACGAGCAACAAAAATAATAAAAGGACTGGGTGGACTGCAATACCCAGAAAGATTAGCAAGATTAGGGTTATTTAGTTTAGAGAAAAGACGGCTTCGGGCGCATAATAAATATGTTTAAACATATTAAAGGTCAATATAGAGATTTCTCTCAAGATTTATATATACCCAGGACTGTATCTAGAACAAGGGGGCATCCTCTACGTCTTGAGGAACGAAAGTTTCTACATAAACATAGAAAGGGATTTTTTTACTGTAAGAGCAGTAAGACTGTGAAACTCTCTGCCAGAGGAGCTTGTCATGGTGAATTCACTAAGAGAGTTCAAAATGGGGTTTGGATGCATTTCTGGAGTGTAATAATATAAGAAGTTATAATGACCAAGATTCTGGAGAAGGGTTGTTGATCCAGGGATTATTCTCATTGCCAGATTGGAGTCGGGAAGGAATTTTTTCCCTAAAAATGAGGACAATTGGCTTCTACCTCATGTTTTTTTTTGCCTTCCTCTGGATCAACACTTTAGCACAACAGGCTGAACTGGATGGACGTCTTGTCTTTTTTCGGCCTTACAAACTATGTAACTATGTAACAGTTTTTTGGTGCAAAATACACCATAAAAAAATCTGACATATCGCCCTCAGGGCAACATGTATGAAATTTGTCGTGTTACCGCCAAATTGAATGCGCATAATATTAGTTTAAAATGCACCTGATTTATGAACCCGCTCTACAGCGGGTCTTAAATCCGGCGCATTATAGCGATTGGTACTACATTTCTGGCTCAGGTATACCACCTTGAAATTGGTCTACCTGTTCCAGCAGTAATGCACCTAGAAATGCCGTAGCGACGTTATAAATATGTAGCTTCGCTACTGTTCTTGTGCGCCCCGCCTCCCGCATGCCCCCCGAAATCAGGCGCATTACAAAGTGCCGTGGGCACTATGTAATGAGCCTGATCTTGGTGTACAGGCCATTTAAAAATGTAGCGAACAGGGCTGCACCTGATATTGGGCTGAAAAGACATCAGATATTTGGCGCAGCCCCGTTCATACATGCCTCCTTTAGTGTCAAATTTGT
>JAODAL010069425.1:0-16355 GCA_025379985.1 Phyllomedusa bahiana | reverse complement strand
CCAGTGAAACTAAAATGGTGGTTAAAGACTCCTTTTTCCGGCACTTTTTAAATGTGGGGGTCATGCAGGTTTGGGGCTCATGCTGTGGCCCAGGACAGGTATAGTCAATGTCCAGTTCAACTAAAATGGTGGTTGAAAAACTCCTTTTTCCGGCACTTTTTAAATGTGGGGGTCATGCAGGTTTGGGGCTCATGCTGCGTTCCAGGACAGGGATATTCAATGTCCAGTTCAAGTAACATGATGGTTCAAATCATACTGCCTTCTGGCACTTTTTAATTTGTGGGTGTGCAGGTTTAAGGGTCAGGCTGTGGTACAAGACAGGGATAGTAAATGGTCTGTGACTTTTTTTCTGTGACTTTTATAACCTAAGTGTGTTGCCTAAGATGTAGCACGTATCCATTTGACTGTTGTGGATGTTAATTTCAGCTTCTCCAGCCTTGTTTGGGTGTAATAATGAAGGTGTTGTTGCTCTCCCATAGACTTTAATGGTCATCGCGCATAATCGATGCTCACTATCGAAAAACCTTATCGATAGCGGCCAACTATCGACTATCGATCGATCTCGATAGCCAACACAATCGCTCAACACTACTTAGGAGTGAAAACAATTATCTGTAAACAAAAGCTAATCTTGTTAGAAATAAAGCCTCTGCTCAGGAGTGAGCTTTACCATGTTAATGTTACTCCCTGCTCTTTTTCTAATTAGGAAGGGAGAGCAACCAGTCTGGTTACCAGAGAAACTCGTGTGCACTCAGAGCAGATAAAATCTCTCTTATCTCATGACCATGGCAACATCAATAGAGCAATGTATTCATTAAAAGTCTTCATTTACTATTCCTTACATTTTGGAAGCTAATCTTTGTAATGAGAAAACCCCCTTAATTAGAACAGGAAAAGAGCAATGATATGAAAATAATGAAAAATGGATACAAGACAGAGAGAAAAATATTTGAACAAATCATACCAATATTTTGTGTTTCCCTAAATGTCTCATTAAAAATTATAATATATATAGAAATATAATTTTATATAGTTTGAAGAAGGGATGCACAACCTTTACTCGTCAAAGGGCTATATTGTTAATCTGTACATTACCAAAGGTTTATAATAAACCTACAATTAGGTTAAAACTGTATGAGGCCATTACAGAAATTACTGATAGAAACCCTGATTCCAATGATGTTTTACATGCAGCAATTTTCATAATGCCTGCAGACTGAGCTAAGCACACTGCAACCAGGGATGTAAACAAAGAAGGCTGGGTTCCATAGCAAACTTTTGAATGGGCCTTCACCACCCAAGACATTCTCCTTACCCCGACCACGAACATTTAGTAGTACTGCTCAATAATAGTCATACAATTACTTATAATAGAGTTAATACCTTACAATACCTATTTACCATCATACTGCTACCAATCAAATCTTACTACCAAGACCAAAATTACCAATAATGCTACTTCATGTTTATCCAGTTATACAACCAGAACATGTCCGTATATCACCACCACTGAATATTACCACTATACTGAATAGTATATTGAATAAAGATCAGCATACAAAGACTAGTATTGCCTTCATACAGTGACCATTTGTGGTAGATGCCAGTTATATGTATCCCCTCTCCAGACATATAAGTAATTACAGATCAGTTACATCCAGTGACTCACAGTTGAAGTCTTCTCTGAGTTGTCCTCTGTCCCTTTTTTTCTTCCACTCCAGAATACTTTTTATTTTTTATGACATTAGGGGGATTAAAAATTTAAATTTTTTAAATTTTCAAGATTTTTTAAGGACCAGTCCAGTTCTGACGTGGCTTTGAGGGGTCTGTATGGGGGTAGAGACCCCCATAATGGACTCCATCCAAGAAACTGCACCCCTAAAACAGCGTTTAGGAAGTTTAACCCTTTAGTTGTTTCACAGTAATTCCTGTGAAACAGCTAAAGTGAAGCAAAGTGGAGGTAAATTTCAAAATCTACTTTTTTTTTTGCATATTTTCAATTTTAACCATTATTTACACAATAGATGTTACCAGGGAAAGGCAACAAAAAATTGATTTCACAAATTCTGCCATCTTTAGAAATACCCCATATGTAGCCATAGTGCGCTATTTGACTCAACCACAAGCCTCAGAATAGGAGGTGCACCTACTGGATTTTGGTGTCTCATTTTCATTAGGCTAAGGTGCTAAAACTTAATTAAAAACCTTAAGAAGACCTTATTTTGGAAACGACAACCCCTGAGGAATATATCCGGGGTGAAGTGAGCATATTGATCCCACAGGTGTTTCACAGATTTTTTAGCATAAGGCTGTAAAAATAAAAATATATTTTTTTCCAAAGATATTCAGATTTAGCAAATAATGTTTCATTTTCAAAGGGAATCCTGGAGAATCCCCAACGCCTGAAATTTACATAGTTTGTAAGGCTGAAAAAACACAAACATCCATCCTGTTCAGCCTTTTGTCCTTTAGTTTTGAACCTGAGGAAGCCATAACTTTTTAATTTTTCCGTATATGGAATTGTGTAAGGGCTTTTATTTTGCGGATACGACTTTTTAGCTTTTTATTTCATTTTATCTGCAGCTGGATGAACAAAAAATCGTAATTCTGACATTTTTTTTACAGCGTTCATCATTCCGGTAAAACAACTAAGTCGTAATGCATGTGTCGATACCAAATATATGTATTTTTTAAATTTTGAGCTTTTTTTGTGATGATTAGCTTTTGGTCGCTGCTAATGCTGAAGTATTCCAGATGTAATGTACAGCAGTTTTTCCGCAGCAATCGTGCGTGCTTAAAAATAGAGCCCGCACAAACACCTTGCCATAATTATATAGTAATTTGCGGGAATCCCTTCTGACCATGATGTAAACTTACATCAAATGTCAGGAAGAGGTTTAAAAATGGATCCAACGTTGGTGATCCAACACAGTCCAGAGGGAAAACGTGTAAAATATAGAAACACTAAACAGCATTTGGTTGACAGCTATCTAGAGTGCCTAGGGCAACATAACATACTACATATTGCCCTACACATAGGTCGGAAACCCTTTTAGATAGCAGGAGAAAAGTGAGCCTCTTTGGTTAAATTTTTAATTCCAATTTGCTTAATTATTTTTTATATTAATATTGTGTGTGATGAATGATTTTATCATGTCTTTTTATTTAAATGTTGCATTGATTCCTGTGCAGTCCTTTAGTCAGTCCTGGCAGCTATGCCAGTTAGCATGGATGCATTAATTAGGACATGTTGGAGAAAGGTAAACTCATGCCAGACTATATATCCCCAGGGACTCTGAGCACATTTGATAACTGAGCACATGGCCAAGCACAATAGAAAAAATTAAACATCAAATAAATCTTGGCCATAATCCATTTTTCCCAAAACCCAGCCACAACTCCTGTCTCATGCACAAGAATTTTAGGTTTTAGGGAACCGCAGGAACAGAAATCAGCCCAAATTATGAATCATTAATATTTGGTATGCCGTGGTTGGTAAATTCATACTTGGGAACTTGGCAGCCATGATATCTGGCTAGGAGACTCCTAGCAGGAGTTATAACCGAAGCTGGAAATTATGACTTTCCTAGAGTCCCTGACATGTAATTAGCCATCCCTCTGTGACTTAAGCAGGAAGAGGGGCTGGAGGGTTTTGGAGATTTCATCAAAGACCATTTTCAGTTCCAGGAGATGCCAAGCACAGGTCTGTTCGTGTCTTTGAGCTGCACTCCTCAACAGAGATTCAATCGATTGACTTGGAAAATATAAGTAATTATTTTGTAATTTTTGTAACTTAACACTGTATCTGTATATTAAAGCTTAAAACCTTGATAGTTTTGCCTTGTTCCCCCAACGAACCCCAAACATTCTGAAGAGCTTAAGTGACTGCTGGTACACGTGACTGGTAGTGTAGATTCCTTCCTTAAGGTGTTTAGAGTTCTTTTCACTCTATCTCTAGAAAGGTGGTAGCAGTGTGTGTTTTTGGTATTCTGCACTGTGTGTGGTATTTTTGTGCTCATAGTGTAGGTGGAGTGAGAGCCCAGTGCGAGCTGTTGTGGTGCAGCGTACCCTTTGGTCACCCCCAAGTTGTGCAGAAGGAAGTGGATCCTGAGTTGTGTGTCTGAGATGAATGCTGCCCAGGAAACCACTCCCTGGTGCATAGTGTCCTAGTTTTCCCTTTCCCTGACGCATAATTGAGGTTGGCAGTAAGATTGAATTCTCTGTCTCCTTTATTGTATGCCCCTCTCTGCCCTTGAGATTACCTCCTCGTACATGCCATTCTCTGACAGATAGGTAGCTGCCCATTATGTGGTAAGACCCTGGAAGGTAGGGCTTAGGCCCTAGTTCTGCAGATAGGCAAGACCCCAGGTAGATATATAGAAAAGGCTGATGGTAGGTTGCCAAGGCTCCAGGTAGGTAAACAGGTGGCAAGGTACATCCTCTCCATTTGCCCTGTGTAAATCTCCTGCTTTCGGTCTATTCAATGGTATACACTTCTGTTATAACTTTGTAGTTTGGCTGCATCTCCCACTGTGACAAGAGGCCTAATTGTCTACCCACTATCACTTTTCAATCTCTCCTTCTGCTCACCAAAATCCTCCACCACCCCTCTCCCCACACTCCTAATTTCACACCTGGTAAAAGTTGCAGGCTGGAATGGCTATTTAAGCGTGCACATAGGTCATTCATGACTTTACTCATCAAAGTGCAACCCCAGAAAGTGTATGCAGAATTAATACCAGAATTGAAACCAGAAGTGAACCAAAGGTAACCAAGACCTTTCCCAGCTCCCCACCCACACCAACAGCCAATATGCACCTCTCTGCCACAATCATCACTGCATCCCTAATCATCAAACGCCTTGTCTCCCCTCAGACACCCACGCTGGGTAATGGATTCCATTTCTCCCCCTCTTACCCTCACACCTGACCTCTAATCTTCACCTCTTCTACAACATTAAGACCTTTCTCACAAAACCCACACAACCCCCTTTTTCTCTATCCCACACACACCTCCTCGCTCTCTCCCTGTTTCTCCTCGCTGCCGGGGACATATCTCCCAATCCTGCATCCCCACTGTGGTTTCAGGCATCTCTTATCGACCAAGCAGCACACACTCCATCAACCGCATAAACCTCAAACCCATCCACCTCACCTCTGCTGTACCTATCCCCTTGTCTGGAGCTCTCTGGAATGCCCGTTCTGTGTGCAACAAGCTTCCCTTTATCCATTTATCCATGACCTTTTCATCTCACGCAACCTAGCCTTCCTTGCACTAACAGAAACCTGGCTGTCACCTTCTGACACAACCTCCCCTGGTGCACTCTCTGAGGGCGGGCTTCAGTTTACCCCCCCCCCCCGCCCTGGAAGTAAACATGGCAGAGGTGTCGGCCTTCTTCTGTCAGATACCTGCTCCTTTGTTCCCATTCCACCACTACCTTCCCTCTCCCTCCCCTTCTTTGAGGTGCACTCTGTCCGCATCTACTCCTCCTCCAACCTCCAAGTGGCTGTTGTCTACCGAACCCCGGGCCCTTCCACCACCTTCCTTGACCACTTTGCTTCCTGGCTCCTCCACTTTCTTTCCACGGACATCTCCACTATTATCATGGGAGATTTTAACATCCCAATTGATACACCCCACTGCACTACTAACAAAGTCCTGTCACTCTCCTCCTCCTTTGGCCTCTCCCAGTGGCCCACTCCTAAAGATGGACACACTGGACCTCATCTTCACCCGCCTTTGCCTCCTATCTAACCTCTCAAAATCTCCTCTCCCTATCTCTGACCACAACTTGCTCACCTTCTCCTCCATCTCCACTCCACCTGCCCCTCCTGCACCAAATCTAGTACACCCACGCAGGAACCTACAAAACCTAAACCCTCACACTCTCTCTGACTCTCTTGCTCCCCTCTCTACCATATCCTCATCCTATCGCCCCATATCACTGCTTCCATTCGCCTCTAAGCTCTTTGAGCAACACGTCCATATTCAATTGTCATCCCATCTCTCCACCAACTCTCTTCTTGACCCACTGCAATCTGGCTTCCGACCCCACCACTCTACTGAAACTGCCCTAACCAAGGTCACCAATGACCTAGTAACTGCCAAAGCCTCACGCCAGTACTCTGTGCTTCTCCTCCTAGACCTGTCCTCTGCCTTTGACACTGTCGACCAATCACTCCTCCTACACATCCTCTCTTCCCTCGTCATCACACACTCAGCCATATCCTGGATATCCTCAAACCACAACGATAGAACATTCAGCGTATCACACACTCGCTCCACCTACTCCTCTCGCCCGATGTCTGTTGGTGTCCCCCAGGGGTCAGTCCTGGGCCCACTACTCTCCTCTATCTACACTCTTGGTCTGGGTCAGCTCATATCACATGGCTTTCAATACCTCCTGTATGCTGATGACACCCAACTCTACATCTCTGGCCCAAATTTCACCTCCCTACTCTCCCGGATTCTTGACTGTCTTTCTTCCATATCCTCCTTCTTCTACTCCCGCCTCCTAAAACTAAATGTGGTGAAAACTGAATTTATCATCTTCCCACCATCCCACTCTATCCCTCCACCTGATTTCTCTATCACTGTCAATGGCTACAGTCTCTCACCAGCACCACAGGTCCGCTGCCTTGGGACAACCCTTGACTCCAATCTGTCCCTCAAACTGCACATCCAAACCCTCACCTCTGCCTGCCGCCTCCACCTGAAAAAACATCTCCAGAATCCGCCCATTCCTTAACTCTGAAAGCACAAAAATGCTTGTCCACGCCCTCGTCATCTCACGCCTAGACTATTGCAACATCCTTCTCTGTGACCTCCCATCTAGAACTCTCACTCCCCTCCAAACCATCCTTAACTCTGCTGCCAGTCTGATTCACCTCTCTCCTCGCTACTCCCCTGCTTCTCCCCTCTGCCTATCCATTCACTGGCTGCCCATTGCCCAGCGAATCCAGTTCAAGCTAGCAACCTTGACCTTCAAAGCTCTCCATAACCTCTCCCCTCCATATGTATCTGCCTTAATCTCTAGATACCTTCCTTCACGCAACCTCTGATCCTCAAAGGACCTTCTTCTCTGCTCTCCTCTTATCAGCTCTTTGACCAATGTTATTTATGTACCCGCCTCAAATGTACAGCGCCCTGGAATCAAGGGCGTTCTAAAATAAATGATGATAAGAATAAGAATAATAATAAAAAGGTTCCAGTTAAGTTTGTAGGTAGTTAGGAAAGGCCCCAGGTGGGTAGAAAGGCAGGTAAGTCCCCAAGGTAAACCCTAGCTACATGGGTAAACAAGTAGTCCACACAATATATTTAAAAAATTGTCGGTTTGTTCTGTGAGTTTCGATGGACTAAGCATGTATATGGACATTACTTGATGAAGTGTACATATGTATACTGCTATACAAAGGATGTTGTCTCTATATTGTTAAATTAAGACTATTACATGTTTATATGGATATGCAGAGATATGTGATTATGCAGATATATGTAATTCATTTGCCTTGAGATTTTTTGGTCTAAATTTTGTAATATATTGTGTAAAAGGCAAGTCCCCAGGAAAGTAGATTGATAGGTAGGTCCCTTGTAGCTAGGAAGTCAATCATTAGGTAGGTTGATATGCCACAGATTGGTATGTAGGTAGGCCGCAATAGATAGGACCCTATTAGGTAGGTGGGCCCCAGGTAGGTAGGGGGGGCAGGCCAAAAGTAGGTAGGTAGGCAGTAGCTAGGGCCATTAATGAAAAAAATAAACTAAGGCTAAGACCTACTAGGCTAAACTGTGGGGCAAGTAGTAGTATGCTATCTGCTTCACGCGTCCTCGGGGTGCGCAAACAGTTAAAAAAAAAAAAAAAGCGAGATCCGTGGATCGAGGGCATTATTGTCAATCCGCGGGACATAACTCTAAACAGGAGGACAGAATGCCAACCGTTCAGAGGTATGCCGCAGAACTGGACCTGCTGGAGTGGTATTTCCACCCCTTGCTGCAACCCACCTTAATGTCACTAATGAACAGCTTTTTGGCTAAACAAAAGATATCAGCTTGTACTACCATGCACATGCCACACACCGTTAGCAGTAGAAGTTTGCTTTGCTTGGTGACCAGGACATTCGTGCTCATTTTTTTAATATGGTTGGTACAAGGCATAATTCAGTGGAATCCACTTTAATTCTTTGACTAAATTAGAATGTAGCAAAATAATGTTTAAGTACTTTAAATATTATTTTCTTTATTACAGACATAACGACCTTGCCTTGCAACTTAGAAGAATCTACAAGAACAGGTTATCAGAAATTAATTTGCGAACTATTAATACCACAAGGACTAATTTACATAAGCTCAAAAGTGGACACGTTGGAGCTCAGGTATCTTACCATTACATAATAACAGCCCTTACTTGTTTAGATATACAGTTTATATAGAAGGTTTGATAGAGGTTAAAATAGCTGTTATCAGCATAGTTCTGTGTTTGTCCAATATATCAATAGGTCAACACATATTATTGTCTTTTTCATCTTCAATTTTTTCATATAGACTTCATTACACTTGATAACATTGTCGAAAATAGTAAAAGGTGGTATGCTCAAGTTTAAAATTTCCAAGCTCTCAGTCCTTTCAGTCCGTGGTACGTACAATCCCGTTTGGACTAGCGAGGAGTTGCCAGGCAGAGAGGTACACACACCTGTGAAATGTTTCGGTGTATGTGTTGATGGAACATATGTAAAAGTTCCATCAACACGTACACATTTTTTAAATGAAGCCCTAGATTGAGCGAGAGCCTTTTAAAGGTTCTACATCGATAAGTGACTACATTAAAAACAGGAATTACAAAGCTGTTAAAACAAATAACTATGTGCTGGCTATGGCAGATAAAATTGTTGTCAGGTGTGATGGACTACAGTATGTGTCTCCTTTGTCACCCATGATAAAACATGCAAATCTTGCATGTTTGTGTGGAGGTGCAGAGTACAATTGCAATCAAAATGA
Organism: Phyllomedusa bahiana; assembly: GCA_025379985.1. Classification (NCBI taxonomy): domain Eukaryota; kingdom Metazoa; phylum Chordata; class Amphibia; order Anura; family Hylidae; genus Phyllomedusa; species Phyllomedusa bahiana. The sequence continues at coordinate 7,364 of JAODAL010069425.1, read as the reverse complement.
TTTAACCCCATTGCAAATTAGGTTTACTTAAAATATGAACCTGTGAACAAGGCTTCAGACGAAGTGGAAACGCATCAGTCGCGCTATGCACTTTTACTCTCTGTCTGTGATGAGAATTTAAAATAAAGTATTGGCTTATTGACTCTGCAGGATAACAGATTACTCTGATTGTTGTGTGTTTTGTCTTACTTAAAATATGTACAATTTACAGCTGTTTGCAAGAAAAACCACAGAATAGAATTTAAATAGCTTAACACAACTGTTATAAAAACTGGTTTCTCTAAATTCAACAAAAAATGCTTTTAATTAGCACTGCAGTCTCAGAATTATTGAGTTCTTCATAACTTTTGCTGTGATAACCTCCAGCAAATTTGACACTAGTTTTTTTCATGCTTTCTGAAGAAACTGGGTTTAAATAACATTCTTGGGTTTTCATGCTGCTACTGCCATCTTCAAGTTTTATTAAAAATTTTCTGTTGGGTTCAAGTCAGCGAAATGTGACAGCCACTTCAGAATTTTCCAGGACCTCTTTTTTTCAATCCTGTCTTGGTTTACTTTGAGGTATACGTAGGATAATTTTTCTACTCAAAACAGTCCAGTGACTGCAAAGCTTCAATTTCTTTATGTCAGGCAAGTTTCTCCCAGCAATTCCGAATACTTGAATTCATCTTGCGCTGCAGGTTTTCAGTGCCAGAAGATTCAGGGCAGTCCTAGAGCATCACTGAGTTGCTCCAATATAGACAGGATGCTTGTTAGGACTGCTGTACTGGCCTCTTAAGGATTTTGTTGCAGCCTCAGCCAGGGTGCGGTTACAGCATGGAGGGGGAGGCGGCGCCCCCGCGCTCTTTAACCCCTTATACTCTGTGTCAAAAATGACCGTGGCGTCTAAATCAAAGAGAAATGGTGCCACGCACCATTCCTTACTGCGATCGGGACATCAGCAGTGAAATCGCTATGTCCCGATTGCTGAGCATGGCAGCTGGAAGCCATGTGAAGGCTTCCATCGCTGCCATCTTTTCGATTTCTCAACTTGTGGAGAAACTACCATCTTTGTACACCATAATGCATTGTATATACCGTATAAACCATTATACTACAACCAATATTACTGGGATACGGTAACATACAGTGGTGGATACCAATTGTACATATGATCTCTGCACACATATAAATGATTACAGCAAAGTTACATCCAGGGACTCACAGGAGACGTCTCTGAAGAGTTGTTCTCTTCTTTGACGAGTTGTCCTCTTTCTCTTTTTCTTCTCCACCTGTCCCACCATAACATCTTCTCCTGGCCACGACTCTTTATTGTAGAATTTACAAAACAAACATCTTAGACTCCTCACTTTTCCAGCAGTTCTCTACCAATTCCTATCTCTATATAAACTCCCCATCTATAGTGCACCAAATGGTAATAATGACCCTTTTGTGCCTTTAACAGTAAAAGTGCCCCGAAACAGCTACGGGGCTCCTATTTATGCACCAAGTTTTAGTCTTGTTTTGTATTCCCATATAGGAGGTATTTAAATACCCCAATACAGTATTTAGGTACACCTCCAAACTAGGTAGGCAGATAGGAAAACCCCCTTGTATGTAGGCAGTCCTCAATTAGGTAAGTGTGTAGTGCCCCAATAGGTAGGTATCTAGGTCCCCTATTAAGTAGATAGGCAGTTCCATAGGGATCCTCAATAAGTAGGAGAATAGGTCCCCAGTATGTAGTTATATATGCTCCCTGTAGGTAGGTGGGTAGGTATATAGGGCCCTTGTAGCTAGGTAGGAATATAGACCCCCCGGGTGGTAGGCTTAGAGGCCCTCCAGTAGGCATGTGTATAAGTCCCTAGTAGATAGGTAGATATATGCTCCCTGTAGGTTGTTATATGCCCAATTAGCTTGTTATATGCCCCCTGTAGCTTGTTATGTGCCCCCTGTAGGTAGGTTCATGCCCCCTGTAGCTTGTTATATGCCCTCTATAGCTTATTATATGCCCCATGTAGTTAGGTTTATGCCCCCTGTAGCTTGTTATATACCCCCTGTAGGTAGGTTTATTCCCCCTGTAGCTTACTATATGTAGGTATAAAATAGCGTGGTGTAAAGTTTAAATGAAAATAAGAAAAAAGTAATCACCTCTCCATGTTCCCCACAGCTGCAGTGTAAACGGCGTGATGTCATCACCTTGCTTACGCCTGCACACCGCTTCAAGGATCTCCTGGAGATCGTCGCAGGGGGTGTGATGAAAGCTTAGACACTGATGTGTATATACAGAGCTCATTGACCTCTGTATATACAATGGAGAAGGCAAGGGCAAGGACGTTTTAAAATGCCATGCAGAGTCAGAGAGTAATCACCAGGCGGGCGAGGCGGACAGGTCTTGGCTGCCATGCCCCCTTTGGTGAGCTGCGCCCTGCCCGTAGGAGTGGCCCTGTTTTTATGGATTCTGTAATAACAGGGTATGTTCATAAGGATGGGTGCATGGCAAATGTGATGCCAATATTTAAACATTAAGCTTAAGTTACATTATGTGTAAGATATTTTAACTTTTTTTTTTTTAATTTATTCTGGAAAAAATAAAATCAAATAAAAATAATCTTATAACACAAGACCAGCTTGACTTTATGAGGGATTGTTCCTGTCAAACTAATCTGATCAGTTTTATGAAGAATTTAAGTTAAAAAGTTGGGTGAGTTTTACTTTTGTGTCACATAAAAGTTTGGTGGAGAAATTTAGAAGGATAGAACTGGTTAAAATATATGTAAATGAGTTTACAAATTGCTCTGTGATCGGAAACAAAGAGTGGAATGTAAATTAAATGCACTCTGAAAGGGTTACAGTTGCTAGAAGGGCACCACATGTTACATAATTACATAGTTTGTAAGGCCGAGAAAAGACAGATGTCCATCCAGTTCAGTGTTGATCCAGAGGAAGCCAAAAACCCCCATGGGAAAACACCAATTTGTATGCATATTAGGGAAAAAATTCCTTCCCGACTCCAATCTGGAAATCAGAATAAATCCCTGGATCAACAACCCTTCTCCAGAATCCTAGTCACTATAACTTGTTATATTATTATGCTCCAGAAATACATCCAGACCCTTTTTGAACTGTCAGTGAATTCACAATGATAAGTTCCTCTGGCAGAGAGTTCCACAGTCTCACTGCTCTTTCAGTAAAGAAGCTCTTTTTATGTTTATGTAGAAACTTTCTATCCTCAAAACGAAGAGGATGCCCCCTTGTTCTAGATACAATCCTGGGTATAAATAGATTTTGGGAGAGCTCCCTATATTGACCTTTGATATATTTAAACATATTTATTATGTCATGCCGAATCCATCTTTTCTCTAAGCTAAATAACCCTAATCTTGCTCATCTTTCTGGGTATTGTAGTCCAACCAGTCCTTTTATTACTTTCGTTGCCTGCCCTTGCACCTGTTCAAGCTCTACAATGTCTTTCTTGTGCACTGGTGGCCAAAATTGTACACAATATTCCATGTGTGGTCTGACTAGAGACTTGTAAAATGGGAGAATGATGTTCCCATCGTGTGCATCTATGCCCCTTTTAATACACCCCTGTTTGCATTAGCAGCTGCTGCCTGACATTGACTGCAACAATTAAGTTTATTATTATTATTTATTTTAAAGCACCATTAGTTCCAGGGCATTGTACATTTAAAGGGGGTTACATACATAATATACAGTATGTCAAACAAGTACAATGATAACGATAAATAACTAAAACAGGTACAGAGGTAGCCTAATATTCCAATTTTATGGATGGGTTACCTTGATATTCCATGGGACACAAATTAGATCAATTCTCACCAAGACAGACCTCTGCCTCGGTTAACAAGGTTAATTCCTCACTGATGGAAATCTGGGGTGCCTTTAAAGCCTATGTCAGAGAGGAACTCTCCACTGCCGTAGCAGAGTTGGAATGATTGTATGCTTCTGGGACTGATTCCTTGGATCTGGAGGTGGCATATGGTGGCAGAACTGGAATATATTAGACCCTTCCGATAGCAATAAATCTAAATGACTCCTGGAACAGAAGTTAAATTCACACCTGCTACAACACATGGAGACACCAGAGCTCCTTTTTTGCCAGATAGTTGTTTTTGAGATGGGAGAGTGTTACGGTAAATTGTTAGCATGTATGGCAAAAGAGTCCCATGTAGTGATGAGCGATTACGTTGACTATCGTCATCGGGTCGATAGTCGATATCGGCAATTATCAATAAGATATCCGATAGTCGATAATAGATTATCGCCGATGACCTTAAGGTCTTTTGGAGAGGAACAACACCTTCATTTTTAAACACCCAAACAGGGATGGAGAAGCGGGGTTAACATCCACAACAGTCAAATGGATACGTGCTACATCTTGGGCAACACACTTGGGTTATAAAAGCCACAGAAAAAAACTCACAGACCATTCACTATCCCTGTCTTGCACCACAGCATGACCCTTAAACCTGCATAGTTTCATAGTTATAGTTTCATAGTTTGTAAGGCCGAAAAAGACGAGACGTCCATCCAGTTCAGCCTGTTGTGCTAAGGTGTTGAATCAGAGGGAAAGGGAAAAAAAACCCCCAAAGAAAGGGATGACCCAAAAAATTTTAAAAAAGTGCCAGAAGGCAGTATGATTTTAACCATCATTTTACTTGAACTGGACATTGAATATCCCTGTCCTGGAACGCAGCATGAGCCCCAAAACCTGCATGACCCAGATTAAAAAGTGCCGGAAAAAGGAGTCTTTCAACCACCATTTTAGTTGAACTGGACATTGACTAGACCTGTCCTGTACCGCAGAATGACCATTAAACCTGCATGACCCACAGATTAAAAAGTGCAAGAAAAAGGAGTCTTTTAACCACCATTTTAGTTGAACTGGACATTGACTATATCTGTCCTGTACCCCCAGAATGACCATTTTAAACCTGTCTGACCCCCAAATTTAAAAAAGTGCTGGGAAAAGGAGTCTTTGAAAACCACCATTTTAAGTTGAACTGGAAATTAACTATAACTGTCCTGTACCGCAGTATGACCATTAAACCTGTCTGACCCACAGATTAAAAAGTACTGGAAAAAAGAGTCTTTCAACCACCATTTTAGTGGAACTGGACATTGACTATACCTGTTCTGTACCACAGTATGACAATTAAACATGTCTGACCAACAGATTAAAAGTGCTGGAATAAGGATTCTTTGAACCACCATTTTAGTTGAACTGGACATTGTCTATACCTGTCCTGGGTCACAGCATGAGCCCCAAACTTGCATGACCCCCAGATTAAAAAGTGCCGGAAAAAGGAGTCTTTGAACCACCATTTTAGTTGAACTGGACATTGACTATACCTGTCCTGGGTCACAGCATGAGCCCCAAACCTGCATGAAACCCCAGATTAAAAATGCCGTAAAAAGGAGTCTTTCAACCCATTTTAGTTTCATGGACATTGACTATACCTGTCCTGGGCCACAGCAAAGAGACCCAACCTGCATGAGCCCCACATTTAAAAAGTGCCGGAAAAAGGGAGTCTTTGAACCCCATTTTAGTTTCAGTTTGGGCATAGACTATACCTGTCCTGTTTCCGCAGAATGACCATTAACCTGTCTGAACCCACAGATTAAAAAGTGCTGGGAAAAGGAGTCTTGAACCACCATTTTAGTTTCACTGAACATTGACTATATCTGTCCCTTTTACCGGCAGAATGACCCCTGAACCTGTTTGACCCACAGATCACAAAAATGGCACTATGCTATTTTGTACAGTGACTGTCATTTAGTATATTTTTTGGTAACTGACATTTGTTTACAGAATTTATTTAGGGGAAGTTTTATTTATATTTTACATTATTATCAGTTGCTTTTTTTTCAAGTGTGATAACATACAACATACACCCCTCCCTGCAGTTTTTAAAGGGATTTTTTACACGTGTAGATGTGTTAATTCGTCCGCACACCCCAATGTAATAAAAATGTCCTAATCATCCCCAAAACACTTCTTAGTTGAGAAGACATTTTGCCCCCCTGGTTTTGAGAGTGATTCAGCCAATCAATTCAATGGTTCATTTTTCCTCCCAAAACCTTCTTCAGTGAGTAGGGACAGACTCCCCTGGAGATCAAATGATGCGACCCATAGTGTTTCCACCCCAGAAAATTTTTTAAACCTCAAATTGTGCAATTTGTGTCCAGCCCTGGGGCCCCTTTTTGACACTACTTAACCTCACAGAAATCACCTTTTTCAAATCTGATTTTTTAGAGAAAATTTGAAGCTCTCCTGATTGCCCCTAATGGTGAAGCCATGCTGCCGTCAGCATCTGTTAACATGGAGGTCCAGCTGCCAGGGCCAAGACTTACAGTGGGTGCGGTGAGAGCCCAGGCTAGCGTCTGTCATCTATTAACACGCAGGGGTTTAGCTGCCAGAGCTGGAGTTGCAGTGGGTGCGGGAGAGCCCCGGCTGGCGTCCGTTCATCTATTAACACGGTAAAAATGCCCTTATGACGCAGCAACGAAAATAGTCTTGCGGAACAGAAATGCGGAAGCGGAAGTGTGAGGTAAACCTCCAGCCTTCCTCAGTACATAGTCAAGTCCTGGGTAGCGCTTGCCCCTCCGTATGAGTACGGACCAATTTAGCTTCAATTGGAAAGACTGGTGGTTAATGCTCCTGTTCCACCCAGGTGCCCTTTTTCTTGGCATTCTTTTTCTCATTTTACTCAACGTGCTGCAGGAAATTGTCTCTGTTCTTTGTTCTCTGTCCATATTCCATACTCCATGTCCTCTGAATAACCTACATCTGGTAAAGTCTTCCTGTACCTCCCTTGTACAATTTCAGAGGAATTTTTTTTTCCAGCTATTTTTATCATGCAAGTTTTTTAGTAGTTTAATTCTAGAAAAACACATTTTTAAAAATAGGATGGAATCCCACCATGTCTTTGTTTCTCTTTTTTTAAATTTTATTAAATGGGTTGTTCCCCAATACAGGTATTGTTAGCTATGTTAAAGAGCTTGCAAAAATAAGTAATTTTGCAATATGTTCATTAGTGTTCTACCCATTCCTGTTTCTGACAGCACATCACCCTTGAGCCACTCTTGAAAAATTGTGAAAAACAAATGTCTGTTAGAAACAAATTTTTTTAAAAATAGGACCTGTGGTTTTTACTGCATGTCACAGCAAAATGCCCCCAAAAATTCAAAGCATGACCCTCGAGCCACTTTGGACAATTGTGAAGAACAAATGTCTGTTAGAAACAAAAAATTTTTTATATAGACCTGTAGTTAGCTCATTCACAGCAAAATGCCCCCAAAAATTCAAAAAACATGACCCTTGAGCCACTTTTGCCATTGTGAAACAAATGTCTGTTAGCAAA
>JAODAL010069424.1:0-16355 GCA_025379985.1 Phyllomedusa bahiana | reverse complement strand
CGCCCCGGGTTTGGTCCGTTTCGGAGAGGCCCCACAGCTCCTCCTTGGGGTGTGGCGGTTCCAAAGAAAGTTTTTTAAAACGGCCTGGTTTTTTTCCCTGGGCACGTGATACACCAGGGGGAACCTTGGGGAAAAAGAGCCCTGCCCCCATCCCTGGGGTTTTTTGAAGGGGCGTGGCCCCGCGAGCCTTTTCGGAGGGGGACCACCGTCACCCCCAGATACATCCACCCAAGCCCCACCATTTGAGCTGTCCCAGAGATTAGCGGCCTTGGCCGTGCTTTCTAGTCCATGTGTCGGTGGTCAGATGGACCTTTTTTCCGGCCAAAAGATGCAGACAACGCGCTTGAAATTTTAGATGACACGTGGCGGGGCCAGGCAGGGATGGCTTTTTCTGGCAAAGAAATGCCTGCTTGCATTCTGGTATTGGGGGCAGGCAAGGGCCAGGGACGTGGCGGAACCCATCTGGGGTCCACCAGACGGAAAGGCAACATTTTCCAAGGCCAAAAAGCCTGGCAATACAGACATTCAGGTTTTTTGGCTTTGGGATGGTTTTGGAAATTAAAGTGTTTCTCTGCTCCCAAACCTGGAAGACAAGAAGGCTGGCTGCTAGTCTTGCCGCTGTATGGCGTGCAGGTCGTCAAAAACTGGGTTGGGAGGAGAAGGGGTAGGATGGGTCTCTGGTGGTGTGGTGGTTACTCGGGCGGACAGTGGAGGGTTGGAAAGCGGAGGTGATCCCTGATCATGACTCTGAGATGTCTGGGTCACTGAGGAACGCTTGGTGGTGGCGGAGGGGGAAAGGAGGCGGAGACAGAGGGTGTGACAGTGGTTGGAGGCCCCGGGGTCGGTCGGGCCTTTTTTTGGCCAAGTGTTCCCTCCATTTTAACTCATGCATTCGCTCGATGGGGACTAGACATTTTGGGTTGGGGGTGTTAAAAAAACCTAAGATTCTTGCCTTACTTATGTGTTTTACGGCAAAGGCGGCATATGACATTGCTGGGTGAATCAAAAGGCTTGGTCAAAGAAGGCCCAGGCTTGAGAGGTCCTGGACCTTTTTGACGGCGATAAGCGAGGAGCGGGATTTGCGCTCACCGTGGCTGGCGGAATCATATCAGCGGACTTCTGTGACCGCCCTCTCCCTTTTCAAGGCGGGACCCGTACTGACACACTTACCCCTTCTTTCTTCCCTCCCGGGTCCCGTCCAGTGATGAAGTGCTCGCAAGCAAATTCTGCTGAAAAGACCACGTTGGATCCGCAATGTCGTCATCATTTTCTCAACATAGGTGACCTCGTCGTCCTGACATTCTGCATCCAGGAGCTTCAGGCTACAAGCAAGAGTGACTGCAAGGCATTGCTGACCGCCCGGGATTTTTGCCGATTGACCGGCTTCCTTCTCTTCCTTTTTATGGCATCAGTAACTGGGCGTCAGAGCAGAGGGAAAAACATCCTCTTTGTCCTCTTGATCTTTTAACATGCCCCTTTTGACCCAACCACATTTGTCATCAAAAGAGGTCTTCAGAAAATGGATTATCCACAGTGGTGGGTAACACAGGGGTTGACATTTGGGGGTGCCTTCACTTAAAGTTGGACGGATGATGATGATGCTGATGACGACAAATTTGTGGCCGTGAATGGGATGGACGAGGAGGTCAAACTGTGGATGCAGGTTGCAAATTAACCAACTTTAAGAACGAAATTGGCGACGTCGTGTTCGTTAAATGAGATTCACAGGGCCCTGACCCAGCGATGACGGGCCTAACGGCCCTGCAACCGACAATCCGCTGGCTTGAGTGTTGTCGCCAGCACTGGAAGGAGCACCTTCTCTCGTACCTCTACCTCCATGTCCTAACCCCCTCTTTGCTCGCTTACCACCTGCATTTCGCTCCATGTTCAGAAAGATAAAATTTGAGAGGGTATGGAAGAGTTTTGGAACGTCTCTTATTAAAAGATGTTAAATCACAGCTATTCTCAAATCCCTCAAATCAAAACAAAATTGCTGGATTCAAATTTAACAATGTCTAAACAAAGTTTTGGCTGTACAATATCCAGTATCCTTTATAGAGCTTGTCTGTGTTCGCCCCCCCCCCACTCCCCTGCTCCCACTCGTGACTTTACAGCGGTAGATGCTCCTTTATAATTCTCTGCCTAACTACCTAAAATGTGCAAATCTCTGATCTAACTGAGTTCTAAGGATCACAGCTAAAAGTAGAGCTGTCTCTGTGAACAAATAGAATAATTTCGCTGAGCTGTTTGCACAGAGGCAGAGCGCACATCCTACTGCTTTGAGATACTGACACACACTGATCATGAACAGGAAGGGCTGTTCTATGTAAAACGACGTCATGTGATTTTTCCAGCCAATCGCAACCATACACATCCCAGTCATGACGTCGCACACACATCTCACCCTGCTCTATTCTGTAAGCTGATTTGCTGGCCGCCAAAATGACAGGAAGCGCCGAAAATGGCGCGATATTAATAGATTATGCACAGATTTTAACCTAAATTATCGCGTGATCTAAAAAATCCGATCAACGTAAATACCGTGCCGATTTCAACTTTGTCGATAATAAATCGCTCAACACTATTAATTATGAACTGCAAGGGCTCAAATTTTGCAACTGTCGGATCCATATGTATACCCTTTTTCAAATGCTTTACAATTTTCCCTATAAATTTGCTGCTCGACATATTTTATTTCCAAAACATACATTTTACAAGTTTGGATAATGTATTTCGTTTCAATAATTTTTGTTGAAATATAATATCAGACACAGTCAGATTATACAAAGAATAGACAAAGTAGTCTTATTAAATCTTAGATGTTCATCATCTCTGTAGAATATTTTAACTATATTTAAACATACAGTAAGTATCAGATGTTTAATAATAAGCCCATAACAACGAGAACATAAATGACAAAGAGATCAGGCATAAGTGCATTATAAAAAAGATAAAGACATCTTCCCGCATATATGCAGTTTCTACTAAGGTAGCTTTATTGGAGGAAATATATACAGTAATAACGTCAGTAAACTTCAAATTTTAAATGCTGCAATCCTTAAACCTTCCCAAATCTAAGAATTTTGTTATGTAGATTGGTCAACAGGTGATCCTAGTTAGATTCATATAGTGAGGAAAGCAGATTAGTCAAAACAGTTCCTAGATACAAGATACTCTCTGTTTGTGTAAGGTACTTATAGTTAAGGTAATAGGTAGTCTCATAACTTAAAGGGATTGTGTGAGAAACCAAAAAAATAAAATAAAAAATAAGAAGAACACATAATGGGAGAATAATAAAGACAAGCAGTAACTCTATTTCACAATACAGTGTTTGAACTAATGTTACCACAGGTCTGTCAGGCTAACTAAGCTCAGCACACATGCTTAGTTATGTTAGTCATCCTTACCAGGAAGTAACTCAGGGTCTGTTCTATTGCTGTACTGTGCATTCTAGGACACAAAAGAGCCCGGCGCCCATTTTCTTCTGCTATAATAATTATCCACTAGACAAAGCTAGAAGACTTTTCTAATTAAAGGTATTTGGGCATTTTTTCATTATGACATGTAGTTTATGTATTTATTTTTCTCCATTTTCAAGAATAGCCCTTTAAGTAGAGTGGGAGAACCTGGGATTGTTGTGTATTGAGCTTTTACAGATGTAGCAGAGTACAGCTTGACCATGATATCACGGCTTTTCGTGTTATCTGCTCTGAACTGTAAACAAAGGCCATTGAAAAGCATTGGAAAAGGTGAGGTAGCATTTTGTGCCGTGATATCACGATGCAATATCTGTCATGTTTAGTTCTGCTACATCTGTAATAGGAAATCTCAATAAATAATATGTTCCAACTCCTTATCTAAAAAATGGTCAGGATTCAATACAGTTAGTTATATATAATCCGCATAATAAGAAATGAGATGAGTGCAATCTCCTATTTGTATGCTCTCCACCCAGTTACCTTTCCTGAAAGAGTGTGCCAGTGGTTCAATAGAAAGCACAAAACTTAAAGTGAAAAGGCAGCATCCCTGTCTCGTTCCATTGATAATTCTAAAAGCACTATTTAAGGACCCATTAGTAAATACCCAGACTGACATGTCTGATTAAAGATCAGTGATAACGCTGAAAATGTCATCCACAAACCCCATGACTTCCAAAAAGGCTGAGAAGGCGTACAACACATTAATGCTTTTGAATGCTTTCCTGGCATTCAGTGATAAGAACACTGAAAGCACACATCATACTTCAACAAAATGCATAACATTTTAAGGGGTTGTCCTTTGAAAAACTAGTTTATCCTATGGGGCATGATTAGAAATAAAAAATAGAAGCCTACTCACCTCTGTGACACCCGCGTTCCGTCACAGTGACCATGGCAGTGGCTGCAGTTAACGGCCATCATTCACATGTTATGTGCAGCCAATCACAGGCCATAACATCATGCATGTGACTGCTCTTGCCTGTGATTGGCTGCACATAGCACGTGAACGTTGCACTTTTTTCTATTTCTAATCATGCCCCATAGGACAACCAATCTAAGTCCTGGACAACCCCTTTAACATTCTCCTAGTATTCTCATAGGCCTGACAGTCTTTAACAATCCAACTTAATTTTACTCTACTAGACACTGCATAAAAGGGGTGTTCCTATTTGTCAATGTTTGGTAAGAATAGTCTGAATTGAGCAAGAAAATAGAAAGAAAATTTGAAGATTTCCCTTGCTTGAGAAGGGTGACTATAAGAGCCTCATATTTTTTCTAGGAAAATGAATCAGACGCTATAATCTGATGAAAAAACAGCATAAATAAGGCCGTCAGGCACAGACGATTTATGTGTTGGGCAGAACCTAATGAAATCCGAAAAATCCGTCACCATGATCAGGGCTCTAAATGAGATTCTGATACTTTAGGTATTTTATTAGATTCTGAATTTGCCTAAATGATCATCCTGCAGTTTATAATGCGAAGATAAAAAATTGCAAAGCTATATGTTCGGTGGGTTGTACAATTTGCCTCTGGTATGTGGATCTAAGCTATAGAAGATTAACAATATAGCATGTTGGATTTTAAGATGTGAAGCTAACTATTTCCCTGCTATATTATTCTGAAAATAATAAAGGGCTTTATACTAAGTAAGCAGGGGCGTAACTACTGGGGTATGAAACGAAGCAGCTGCTACAGAGCGTGGGCCCCCCTTGCAGCTACTAGTGCTTCTGCTACCCTGGTAGTTCTGCTTCTGCGCCCGCCAGCAATGAACATAGTTCAAATGTACACTACAAAGAGTAATACTCCAGCGGCACTGCTCCAACATAAGCAGCATACAATCCTTCTTAGTACATTGAGTCCATTAACCCATGCATAACGTAGAAAGAGGTGGTGCTCTGCTTTTAAATCAAAGAATAGTCCCGTAGCAATAATTCTTTTAAACAGAATGAAAGCGGCACTCACCAATCTTCACTTTAGCGTTTTTTATTCCTTTAAAACTTTATAACATCGGACAGTGAGACAAACACATGTGAAGGCCTACGGCCGTTTAGCATACACTGACGCTTTCTCAAGACATATTGGGAGAGGGTGTCATCAGGCTATTTGACTCTCCCAGATACCCTTTCACTGCTGGTACCTTTCAGCAAAAAAATGAATACATACACATAACGTATACAAAAAACTTATACATACACATAAAATTTATAAAAACACAGATAAATCATTCCTTTCATTTAATCCTAATGGACCCAATGCCTGTTCACAAAATGCACCTAGATTCACTTTGCAAAAGTCTCATATGTTTATGAGCATTAACCCCTTCTCTAGTAATACGTTCAATGCCTGCAAAACGGATCCCCGAAATCTCACCTCCATGCACATTGCGCATATGATCAATAAACTGTGGTACTCCTTTCCCTGTTTTAACAGAGTGAATATGCTCTCTTATAGAGTGCTCTAATAGTTTTACCAATGTAATGGTGTCCACACTGATACCACATCGCATAAACAACGAAGGTGGATTTACATGTTATAAACTCTTTTATCCTATGTTTAATAGACCCTAAACAAATGCTATCATCCGTTACTATTTTGGAACACAAAGAACAATTACCACATCTGTGATTTCCTACTGGGATCAAATCATTTAAACAGTTACTATGTTTCTCATCTACAGCAATTTTACTCTTTACTAATTTACCACGTAAGTTACTACATCTCCTAAATGATACTGTTGGGGGGTACATAGTCCTATCTCTCAGTTCGCCATCTATAGATAAAATATGACAATATTTTCTCACTACATTTCTAACGTAATCTGATAGGTCACTATCTTTAAATGAGAGAACAAACCTATTCATTTCTTTCTTTTTCGTCTTCTATACAGCAATTGAATCTATCCTGCTTCATAGCTTATGTAAATGCTTTAGAAATTACATCCTCATCATATCCTCTTTCTCTAAACCTATCCATAAGCTCAACTGATTGTTCTATAAAATCGCCATATTCGCTATTATTTCGTCTAAGCCTAAAAAATTGTCCATATGGAAGTGATTTTTTCACATGTAGGGTAAAAACTATTTTTATGGAAGAGTGAATTATTAGCATTACGTTTTATGTAGCCTTTCGTTTTTATCACATCAGCTTTCAATTCAGTTTCAACATCAAGGTATACCACCTTATTACCTCCAAAAGTAGCTGTAAAGGCCATATTCCTATCGTTCACATTTTTTTTTGAAAAAAATTTAAATTGGGATTGTGCCCAACCCACACATCAGCACATCATCAAAAAATTTTTTGCCAATGTTGAATATACTGCGTGGGGATTCTTCAAAATTATAAATAATTCCTCTTCCAGTATGCCAAAAATGTATTCGAAAAGTTAAAACGGGGTCCCCACGCTGTACCCGTGCATTGAATTAGCTGATTATCAAAGCAAAATGCATTTATGGATATAAACCCATTAACCACAAAAATATTCCACATGGTCACTATCTCTTTTTAGTTTTCATTAAAAAAGGTTTTTAACTGCGGTAATACCATCCTTATCAGGTCCTATTTACATACTCCCCAAAATCAATAGTCGCCAGGCTGTCCCCCGGGTTGTATACTTTTTTTTATCAGATCTTAAAGTATGTCTTTGAATCCAATAAAAAAAAGGTACCTAACAAGTAAGGGCCCCTTTCACACCCAATCAAGGATTGCAATTGGTTAGTAATTGCCCTTTTAAGGAAATTATAGGACCCCCGGAGGATGATCCATATTTTTGGGGCACCTTTTTTAGAAAAAAAACCCCGTTAAGTTTTGAGACCTTTTTGGGGAAAAAATCTCTCCGCCCGTCGTGGCCCAATTTTAGTTCGAATCCCTTTTGTAATAATGTTTGTAAATTTTCCCTTATACTTTCAGTGGGGTCTTGGGAATTTCTTATAGGTCTTTTGATCTTCAAATTTCTTTTGGGCCCCTTCAAAAAAATTTGTCTTATTATAATCACAAAATTTCCCCCCTTATCACGGTTAATTTTATTTTTTTGGGTCATTCTTCAATTTTTCTTAAAGCTTTTTTTCCCGATGTTAGATTACAAAGATTGGATATTCAATCTTTACATTCTTACCACGCATCATAAAAAATTTTTAAACGCTGGCCCCGGGGGGACAAGGGGGGAGGGGGGGGGGGACTTGATTTAACACATCCAGAAAACCTACTCTCTTCACCTGAATAATTTCCCTAGGGTTTTTTCCTCACTAGGAGATCCCAAAAGTTTCCCCTACCTTTACGGGTCACAATCCGTCAATTTTGTACCTAAGAAAAACCGTCTACCTATTGTTGTGGTTTTTCCTTTCACACAACGATCTTACTGCATCATCTTTGTTATTTTTAAAAATTCTGTACAAGTTAATTTTCCTCAATCATTTACTTAAGTCAATTTGAAATTGAGTATAATTAAAGGAACTTGTTAGACAAAAATGTAACCCTTTAGATGAAAGTGACCTATCGGCATCCGTTAGTTCTACATCAGAGATATTGATAACATTTATTGCACTGTTACCTTCTATGCTTGTGGAATTCAGATGACGCCCTCTCCGAATATGCCTTGAGAAAGCGTCAGTGTATGTGAAACGGCCGTAGGCCTTCACATGTGTTTGTCTCCCTGTTCAATGTTATGACGTTTTGAAGGAATAAAGAACGCTAAAGTGAAGATTGGTGAGTGCCGCTTTAAATCGGAACATAACAGTTCAATGCAAGCGGGGTGGAGCTGCGGGATCCGTCATATGCTGCCTCTGGACTCCCAGGCCCCCTATCCCAAGTGTTCACTGCTGTTGTTCTGCTCGGCTAATCTGCCTGGTTGGCCTGAGACCTTAAGCCTAACAGGCGCTGGCCCACAGTGCTGATGCGGGCGGCGCAATGATCTCACATCATTGTGCCACCCGTGCAGAGTACAGAGACTGGCTGGTCGGGAACGCATTTCATTGTGGGAGTGTGGAGTTCGGTAAGTAAGCTATTTTTTATTTTTTTAACATTAATGAAACCTGTCTAAACCCTGCCTACCTATATGGGGCCCCTATAACTATCTAAACTCTGGCTGCCTACCTATATAGCTCCTATACTCCACCTTAACGCTGCCAGTGTACCTATATGAGGCCCCTATAGCTACCTTAAACCCTTCCTACCTACCTATATGGGGCCCTTATAGCTACCTAAACACTGCCTACCTACCTATATGTCCCCTATAACTTGCCTAAGCCTTTCCTACCTACCTATATGGGGCCCCTATAGCCTCCTAAGCCCTGCCTGCCTACATATTTGGAAAACCCTTTAGCTACCGAAACTCAGACACCAAATTCAGTGTCTACTGGCTTCTACTGGTCTGCAGTAATAAGCTGCTGAGGACACCAGATCTGTAGCTATAGCAACTAGCACTTGCAGCCTATTGAGAGAGATTGAACAGGTCTGTAGCTATAGCGACCTGAGGAGCTGATGCAGCCCATACAAGAGGGGATATTTAAAAATAGATAATACACTATTAATGGACACATATTGCAAAGTGACTTGTTTTTGCAAGATCTTTAACATAAAAAGCAATCCTTGTAGTGAGACAACCCTTTCAATGCTGGTGTCTGATATGTCATTTTTGGCACAATATTTAAGGAGATTCCTCTGAAAGCATTCTCAATGTTGTGGGTGGAAGAGGAAAAAACTAACAGCACGTCCATAAGCACGTCCATTTTTCCTCTAAGGCACAGTACAAATACTGGTTGGTTTATCCAACTGGTATTTGCATTGTTTTTGTGCCGTGCACACGGCCGCAGGGGGACGGCTTTTCTCTGCAATTAGCGGAGAAAAGTCCTCTCCCTTCACATAGACATGTTCTTCTGCTGCCCGAAAACAGGTCGGAAGATTGAACACGTTCCATGATTTTTGGGCCGGCGGCGGTCTGAAAAGCCGCCGGGCGGACAACCCGTGCAGTGGGGACTGCTGCATGGGATTTCCATAGAGGCATGTGTAAAAAGTTTTCACCTGGTTTGCAGACGGTTTTCAAAACTGAAAACCGTCTGAAAAACCGGGTGAAAACCTGTGCCATGGGGATACGGCCTAAGTATATCTAATATTAGGGGAATCAGATCATTTAATATTTTCTTTAGTGGATTTCCTCACTAGTGACAGTAAATCTTCTTCCACTAAAAAGAGGTCTGTCTTTGAATAGGAATGATGAACATAAGAAAAATAAGAAAAGCCTTTTTCTCTGAACTGTTAACGACCTTCCAAGTATCATATAGTTCCTCCCTCCAAAAGGATCTGATTAATCGTAATATCGCCATGACAAACCCTATGAATTGCATTCGAATGACTATTGGACAATGCATTAAAATCTTCACACATCAAACCGTTTGCCTTGTTTAATTTTAGATATTAGCTAAATCATCTTGCTAAGAAATCTTACTTCATCTATTGGGAGCATAAATAGATGCTAGTGTGTTCAAAACATTATTAACCCCTTAACGACCTTGGGCGTATGAGTATGTCCCAGGGCCGCTAAGGGGCTTTCCAGGGGGATCGCACCGCGACCCCCCCGCACAGCCGCTGGGTGTTAGTGGCAAATCGCCGCTAACACCCGGCAGCAACAGCGCCGGCGGGTGGCTCCGCCCGCTGGCGCTGTTTTACCCATCAGACACCGCGTCAAAGATGAATGAACGCCGACGACCGGGCATGGTGGTGGGGAGCCTTGTGAAGGCTCCTGTCACTTACCCTGGCCGGTTTGCCCCACTTCCATCCGCAGCTATTATTGGCAGTATGAGCAAGCTTTAAAATGTGTCATTCTAAAGCCTCTACCAAACACCTCCTGAAAATACAATGTGCACTTTGGTGTGATGCGCAAAGGCAATATCTAACAGCAAACTGTTGTTTAAGAGGTACTTTGTTCATAGAATAAAAAATTTGTTACAGTGGTATTAAACGTATTAAACGTGAAACAGTAATAATGTGATTATTTAAACTATAAAAATGGTTTTATAGTTATTTTTGTTTTTTTAATCTTTAAATAATTGAAGATACGCAATCCAATAATAAGAACAAAAAGTTGAATTTCGAAGATTTTATTTAAGTACATGCTTGGATAGAGCCTAGTTTACATTTAATATATCTTGCAATCTATATAAATAAACCAAAGAGGGACAAAATGCAAGATTTTCTAACAACAGTTCAAACAACTATAGCAAAAGATAGATTTAAGACATTTTTGATCAAAAATTGATATAGGCCATGTCTTCACGGCACCGGTTTGCGGCCAGTTTTTCAGACGGTTTTCGGTTTTTGCAATGTTAAATATCTTTTTTACACTTGCTTAATGTTCCAGAATGGAATCTAGCTTGCTTTGTCTTTATGCTGAAACAGGGAGCCAGACAATGCAATCTGTGTGAAAGTAATCATGCAGTTTATGTGCAAATATTGTAATGTTATTTATAAGTATGCTCACAGAGGGCAAATGGCTAGAATCTAATTGATTGTTGAGTGGGTAAAATTATGTCTACTAACATCTACTGTTGTATCCTTTAAATACATTGCACTTGAAAGGGCACACTTTGGAATAGTAAGGATTCAAATGCACAATTCACATACATTTGTGTGCTCTAAAGGTTATGATTGAAAATAAGCTTCCCAACTGTTGATTTTTTTGGCCAAACTGACAAAATGATGAGCAAATTCACAGTCAACAGCACTCCAGTACAACTTGATACTTGTGCATTTTCCAAAGAGATAGCAAAAGACAACTCCACATTTCTACGGCAGTTATGTGACAATATGTGATGTTTCGGTCAAAGCAGAACTAAATTATGTGAGTCACATTGTTGTCCAGTGTAAGTGATGTAAGATACGGGCATAACAGTAATGCTTGTATTGCTTTATTCTGTATATGCAAAAAATAATGGTAATTAATGAGTCATTTGATCATGTTGCGTATGTCCACCTACCACGTCAACGTAGCCTTATCAGGTGATTCCCTAACTCTAAAACCTCTCTACACGGCAGGAACCCCTATACATTAAGGGTTGGGCTCAATTCAACTATTCACTTTTACTCTACAAGGTGCTGTAATACATCAGTCACCACAAAGTCACAATACAAATGCAAAATCCAATAGAAGGACTGGAAATAAGAATAGAGGTTTGATATTTGGTATACTTAGTATATTTCTAACCACACCCTACACTTTACTACAAGTGTAGGATGATCACTACAAAAAGGGAGGTCCCATCAGGAACCTAGCCTACACTAAAATAAGTACAACAATAAGCATCGAATACTGCTTATCCAAGCAAATGCTCTCCTCCAAACAACAATCCACAAGCGTTTCTATCCATAGTAAAACAAATTTCCTCAGGGGAAATTAATTAGAGAGTAATCAGCAAAAATTCTAAATGGGGATAATATAATTGCTGTACATGTATACAAAAGGATACAGTCATGTAATTCCGGCACAATAACAAACGCCACAAATCAAATATATCCCTAGGCTCCAAGTACATATATATCTGAGCTCCGTAATTAGTTGCATGACCCACACAAATTATTGTACAGCAAAATCAATTCACCATTCCTTTCTCCTGTATTTGAAATAAGAACCAAGCTTCAACCATGGTCTCTATATGAGAAGTGCCAGTTGTGGCGTCTTAAAAACTGGCCACATGTGAATCAAAACGCCACAACTGGCTTTGACCATTTAACTAACAATAACTTGTGTAGGTCACACAACTAATTATGGAGCTTGGATATATACTGTTTGTACTTGGAGCTTTGGGATACACTTTGATATTATTCTGGAATGGCATTAGTGTATCCTCTTGTATACATGTAAAGCATATATATTATCTCCATTTAGAATTTTTTGCTTACTATCTAATTAATCTCCCCTGATGAAATCCATTCTACCACGTATAGAAATGCGTTGTGATCAAATTGTTGTTTGGAGGAGAATATTTGCAATATTGGATGCATTGGATGCTAATTGTTGCCCTTTTTATAGTCTAGGTTCCTGGCTGGTTTGCCCTTTTTGGGGAGATAATATTACATGTCATGATGTGTGCCTGACTCGTGTCGGCGTTCCCTGTACTAAATTTCCTGCCAACACTTATATCTCCACGCTCCTGTTTCACTCTCCGCCGCTGCTGTCATCTGGTGCACACACAGTTCCTCCATAGGGCATGAGCACTCTGGCTCTTTAAGATTTAAAGTGCCAGTGTATCAATTGTGCTCCAATGGTTGACTACCACCTGGGACTTAAAGAACTTCCTTCCATTGTTCTGGGCCAGATTGTTGATGTCTTCACTGATCCAGACTTGAGCTTGTTGTCTGCTGCTGTACCTGCCACAGCTGTGCTGTTAACCTCCTGTCTGCTGTCTCCCTCTTTGGTTCCACCATTTGGCTCAGCTGTTACAGTAAGTAGCCATTTCAGGAGTACCGGAGGGCTCCTTAGACTCCACTCCCTGGCATGGTTAGTATCATCACTTGCGTCAACCTCTCCGTGTCAGTACAATCTGGCCATGGATCCTGCCAACCACTCCTTGTCAGACCTCCTGCACATTACATCAGTGGTAACCTTTTTAAGCATCTGACAAGTGCAACTTTTGAGATGATACAATCTATCACAGCTCGCATCCCTGAAACTTCATCTGAACTTGAACCTGCTGTTGTCCCACCTCCAGCTGCAATTGCCACTCCTTCTCTGCATCTACTGCTGCCATCCCATTATCACTGCAATCCCAAGACATGTCTTGGATTTTTTAACCAGTCTATGATACACTTGAAGTTTTACCACATCTGTTCCCGTCAGATCGAGTCAAGGTGACTTTCATTATTAGCTTGCTCTCAGGTGAAACTTTGAACTGGGCCACACCTCTTTGAGAGTGAGGGGATCCCTTGGTGGTGAATCTACAGGAATTTTGGGCTCCTTCCTTCTTCCTGACTCCGCTTCAGACAAAGCAATTCCATACTGGGACATTATGCCAGTAAGTTCTGCACATTGGCCTATGAGCTAGTCTAGAATAATGAGCCCCTTGTAGTGGCTTTCTGGGAAGGCCTCATTGGGAGAATCAAGAGCAAGTTGGCTGGTCGTGACCTACCAACTATTCAGGACAACCTCATCGCTCTAACTACTAGAATTGACATACATTTTTTGAAAGAGTTAGAGTCTTCGCCGCAAGGTAGAGTTTGTCCAGCCTCAGTCTTTCTTGCCTCCAATCTCCTAAAACAGCCGCCATTTACATTTCCTCCGGATGAACCTATGCAAGTGGACTGTGTTCATTTAACGGAGCAGGAATGCACAGATGCAGTCTGAACCTTTGTCTATACTGTGGCAGTACCTCGCATTTCTTGAAAAACTGCCCAGTTCATCATACTGTGCCTCGGAATCCCCCTCGTCTAGGTTTAGTGAGAGAGATGAGCCTAAGTGAAGATGTGTCTGTTCCACACCTGACCACTTCAGCCACCATCAGTTCTGCATCTGGCCTCAGTTTTCATGTCTCTGTCCTCCTGGATTCTGGTTCCACAGAAAACTCGATTCATCAGTCCATTGTCTCCATGTTCTGTCTACCAGTCTTCTGTCTAGAAAGGCCTCTGCAATTTTCCTCCATCAGTGGGGAAGTCTTAAAAGATTCCATTTTGTACCGTACCAAACTGCTGACACTGCAGGTTGGGGTCCCACAAGGAGAAAATCTCGTTCTATATTTTTCCTTGCTCCACTACAGCAATTCTCCCAGATCTCCCATAGTTATAGCACCATGCTTCTGCATTGGACTAGAAAATGGGTGAGATCATCCATTGGGGCCAGCAATGCCACTCTCGCTGCATCAAGCCATCTTGTCTGGTGCAACTTGCTTCTCTTCCTAGGCCCCCGATGCTACTTTCAGATATTCCTGCTTTGAGCCAAGTATTTACGGATGTCCCCTGTGAGAAGCAAGCAGAGTCCTTTCCGCTACATCATTTCTCTGACTGTCCTATGGACTCATTGCCTGCATTATGCATCCTCTGTCTGTATCTGAAAACCAGACAATATCAGCCTACGTCAAATGAAACCGGCGTAATGGCTGAAGTCACATGTGTCCTCTCCAACCAGTGCCGGTAATCACCCCCACTGACTTCTTCCCTTGCCGACTTCCTCTGCTGTTCCAGCTGTAGACTCCCAAGTCCAAGAAGTTTCCTGGGACTGGCAAGATATCTGGTCTGAAAAAAGTTCTTGGGATACCGAGGAGGATGTCATTGCCCCACTCCCTACCTGGAGAATTCAGCAGGCCCGGAAGAAGTGGGGGCTTAAAAGGAATTGTAATCTCATGATGTGCACTGCAGCCCCCCCACTGGACTGGGATCTTACTTGTGTCGGTGCTCCCTGTACTAAACGCCCTGCCGACACTTACCTCCCCATGCTCCTGCTTCACTCCCTGCTGCTGCTGGCATCCAGTGAATGCACAATTCCTCCCTAGGGCGCACCCTGGCCCTTTAAGATTTAAAGGGCCAGGGCATCACTTGTGCTTCAATGGTTGCCCACCATTTGGGACTTAAAGAGAACCTGTCACATAAATTATGCCACCCTTTCTGAGGACAGCACAAGCTAGTGGTAGACATGCTGTTTCCAGCGCTGTGTCCCTTATTCTGTAAGATGCTTTAGTTTTAGAGTATTTGATGCTTAAATCTGGCAGTTTGCAGCCAGAAAAGAGTCCAGCTTATTTGTGACCAGGTGTTAGCCCCGCCCACCCAGTGATAGCCCAGCTCATCTGACAGTTATTCACATGTTTCTACCTATTCAAGGTAATAGGTTAATCAGTTGTGAGGTGGGCGGGGCATGAATAAAACTCTTTTCATGACTCTTTTCTGGTTGAAAACAGTAGCTATGAGCATTAAATACTCTAAAACTACAGCATCTTACAGAATAAGGGACACAGTGCTGGAAACAGCATGTCTGTCACTAGCTTGTGCTGCCCTCAGCAAGAGGGGCAAATCCTATGTGACAGGTTCTCTTTAAGGAACTTTCCCTTCATTGCTCTGGGCCCGATTGTTGGTGTCCTTTCTGATCCAGACTTATGTGTATTGTCTGCTTCTGTTTCTTTTACACCCATGCGTTTAATCTCTTGTTTGCTGCCTGCCTCTTTGGTTCCACTCCTGGGCTCAACTGTTACCGCAAATAGCCACGCAGGGGTAGCGACCTGGGAGTCCGCCGCAGTCAAGTCTATCTTGCCTTGTGGTGGGCTCTGGTGAATACAGGGGACTCTTTGCCATGGTTAGTGTTGTGAGTAAAACTATACCCTTATGCCAAAGTAAAATAATTAAACTTATTCTCCTATTGGTCACTGATGTGAATAGTACATATTGTTTATATTAGTATGGTGACTGAGATAAAATACCTTAATGATGACTAATTTGAATACCAGGTGATAGGCAAAATAATTATTAAATGCAAAACAAAGATAATGTAAAGGTCACTATTAAAAAGTATGTTTACTAAAGGTAACCAACTGTATTGTATTATGATTAAACTAAGAAATGGTATCACAAATTGTAATAAAAATGTAAATTAATGATAATGCTGTTAATATTACCACACCTCTACACCAACTATATATACCAACTATATAAAAATATATAAAATCCTAAATTTTTCTATAAAAAATAAAGAAATTTTGCATCTGAATCAACATGATATCAGGCATAATCTTTCAAACATAATGCCCAGTATGTCCTTGCAACATGAATTGGAAAATTGGCACAACGAGGACTGAGTCGTGGATTTATTGCGGCAACAAGATGGAAATGCTGTGGGGGCGGTGGACCAGGCAGGATGTACCCAAAACCATAAGGAGTGAGGATCATCAAATCAGGAAGAACAGA